>JAOPFQ010000001.1:9855000-10152500 GCA_030064505.1 Chouioia cunea | reverse complement strand
AACAATTTTCGTTTCGTATCTTACGCTCGACTCATTTTTATTTCGAAAACGTAACATGACTGCTCAAAACGTTCGTACTCTACGAACTGTCGCATTCAAAGAACAGCACGGAGAGGTGTAGCTACGTTTTGATAACTTTGCAACGTTAATTGAGACGATTTTTCGAATAAATTTGTTCGGAACGTAAGACAAACGTATTGTCCTTTGCTCGTAAACGAACCAACACAAAAAGACAAACAGACAAACAGACAAAAGAAAACAAGACATTCGTTAAATTTACTCGAGGTTTTTGGAAACGTTTTAGATATTTGGTGAACTAGACGCAATATTTTAAATTTGATTTCACGTTTAATTTTTTAAAAACTCACCTTTTGATTGCGTTACTTTGATTAATCATATTGCAAAGTAACTTAAATTAATTTTTATTTCACAATGTCGCATCCAATCAGCGGCTCGTTATTTTTCTTTCAAATTGCACGACTTGATTCAATGTAAAATTGATACGAACGACGAACTTCATTTAATCAACTCAACAAAGGAAGAAAAACAGAATAAAGTTGATTCGAAGACAAGCCTGACGTACAAAATTCACGTAAACGAATACTGCGTGCCAAAAAGTTATCTTAAGGCCGTTTTAACTCGATCTACTAACGATCTTACCTTTTAGTCCTTTCAGAATTTCCTTTCTTCTTATTTGAAATCTGACGACGAATGATTCATTGTTGCATTAAGTCGTGATTAATGAATTTGCTGATAAAGAAGCTTCAACTATATTTGTACATATTCATCAATGCTTGTAACGACAGGGAAAACACGTGTAAAAGCTTTGAAAAGAGCTTCGTTTTTACCCAGAAAAAAAAAGAGTGGTTTGAAGATTAATACTTAAAATTCATTGGTGTAACAATTTTTAGCTGATTATCATTTTAGCCGTAAATAGTCGCAAGTGTAGCGCATAAAAAAACACTACGTACTTTTCGATGATTAAATTTATTTTTATAAATATTCTTAACAATTAATTTGAAAAAGGGAATGATTCTTACGAAACCGCGTTCCATTTACAACCAGCCCTCGTCTCCATCGATGACTTGGTTTCCCATAACGTTGGTGACAAATTCTTTGTAAGATATACGCTGTATTATACAAAAAATTCGATAAAAATACATTATTCTCATGAAACCTACGTATTTGTGCAATTATTCAACCAATTCAATTGATTCTCACACAAACATCCAAATAGTCGAACGGTCGAAGAGAAACACGAGCGATTCCTAGGTAGTCGTGCTTCCTCGTCGCAGAGCCGGCGTTTCCTTCGCCACTTGGATTCCCATAATCTTAGCGACGAAATCTTCGTAAGACATACGCTGTTTGAACGGTAGTCGATACGTTATTCCAAATAATCCCGAGTACATCTCGGTGCAACGAGTTTACGTTTACTATCGCGATTACCCGCGGAAGTAACTCTAGAACGCTCTTCTTTTCAGCTTTCGAGATTTTCGAGAGTCTCGCGTCCTCACCTCCACCTCCGACCGTCAAATACTCAAGATACTTGCACGCTTCCTCGTGGTCCAATGCATCACCTTCAAAGTATTCGTTCGGAGTTAGTTCCGAGTTAGACGGCGCTTACTAGTTGTTCTAAACGGGCGTTGTTCGCGCTCGAAGCACCCTCACCACTCGTACTGTTATCGCGCAAAACGTCAAAGAAACCTTGCTTGGATATCGAACCGTCGTCGGAGTCGTCCCGCCGTGCAAGTTTGGAAAAGGCAGCTTTCAATCGGTGCGTTGAGATGCCAAAGGTCGGTCGATGATTCACGTACAATTTAACGAACTCTTCGAACGTTATTCTCGCGCAACACTTGCCGTGGATGGCTTCGTTCAACAAATCGTCCATCTGCGGAGTGTCGAGAGTGCTCCATGTTACCGCGTCGTTGATCGAGTACGCAAAGGACCAATTGAAACTAGAACGCCACCTGGTAATTGGACGGATAGAATCCAACGGCTCTCATGAGATTCGGTAATTGATCCACGGACACTCGATCGTCGATGCGTCTCGCTTTCATCGAGTCCGTGCCTTCTTCCAAAATTTGCGCGTAAACGAACAGGTCTCGCATCTCTCGAAAGAGCCAGCCTTCCTTGCCACCGTCGAGGAGGCCGTAGAACGGCTCAAGACCGGTGCCCCCCGATCGATACGTCGACTCGACGGACCTGCGTTGTACGCGAGCGTTCGAAACGGCTACTTATTGCCGCTAACGATATTGGTATCTGGCAAATAACTACTTGTAGTTTATTTCCCAGGCGAGAACGCTTGGATCGTCTTGTGCCGCGGTAAAGAGTACGTTTCCACAGTGGCTGATGCGCATCCACGTAATCTGCGTTCGTGTTTATTCGAATCGAGTCAACGATACGCTATTGCTAATGCACGTCGTGAAAAGATGCGGCGTTTACTTTACGAGGATGCCCCGTTGTCGCGAGTATTCCGTAGGGATTCCCATCCAACGGAAGCAGTTGCAGGCCTATCTGCCGCTCGGTGGCGAACACCATGCAGCTTTCCACTCGATTGATCTAAACAAGCAGGTAACGTTCAAGTAACTTTCAAGCGGGATGCAAGTAAAAATCCAAGCGCACGTTACTGACTATCGTCTTGTTGATTGGCGAGTCGAACGACGAGCCCTGTATCGTTGCCCGTATTTTCTTACTTCCCGCGCTTACCAGCTTGAATTTGCACTGGAAACGTAAGGATCGTTAAAGAGACCGTCGTTTTTCGCGGAACGTCGACGAGCGAGCTTATCGTACGTCGGAGTTCGAGATGACCAAGCACTGCTCCAATTGGAATCGCGGATACCAATCCATGCACAACGGTACGTGTTCGCGCTCGACGCGACTTACTTCCGCTATCGCGAGGCCGGGATTCGGATAGGAGCCGCTGAAGGAGGACAGGCGTCGTTTTTTAATCGTATCGAGGAAAAGGTCGTTTCCGCGACGATAACGAGTTTCGACAACGGACAAACGGTCGGTTCGTAAGCACCTCTCTAGTAAGTCGTACTCGATCAACTCTCGATCTTCCGCCAGCGACAGCAAGCGAGGAACTCTCGTGGCTTCGCTCGAGGGCGCACCGAATAGAATGGACGTGACGGGTGAACTAGACGAGCGACACTTGCCGACGAAATCGTAATAGTTGGAAGCCTTTTCGGACGGACTTTGCTCGCGTCGCTTGAAGACGACAACCGTCGAGGCCTGGTCGTAGTACGCCATGTAACTGGAACACGGCGAAAAACCAACGTCCAGTATCGAGGTTTCCGAGTGTCTGTACGGGATTTCGTCGAGAGCGTCGAAGGTGTCCGGATGGAGTACCCACAAAGCTCCGTTGTCCAACGCGCAAATCACGGCCTCGGCTGTGAAATTGTTCGTTCGACCTTACACGCTGGTGGGAGGACAACGAGACGGAAAGAAAGATTTTCCACACCGTTGGGCGAGTACTTGACGACGCGCGCGTGTGATTTTTGATCGTCAGCGATGTTCGAGCAACTCGCGTGCACGATTGTTCCAGCGATAAGCTCGGCTTTGAGAACGGCCAATAAGTCCGGCAGGTCGGGCACGTCGATCCTCAGCACCAACCGGCGAATCGCGTAATCGAACAAATACAGCGACCCGTTCCGGTCGCCGGCTATCAAATATTTGCTGCAATTTCAACGGGCCCACTTGTATGTACGTCGCGCGAGTCGTGCAAATTAACCGAACAAATGGAATATTTACTCTTGCGGATGCACGTCGATAGCTGTTACAGGTGAACTAAAGTGATTGGATATCCGCCGAAACTTCGTTCCAGGTACGTCTATCCGAGCCATTGTGCCGCTTTTCGTGGCTGAGATAACGTTCGAGTTTTAGTTTCGATTCGACCGTCGACGCACGACAAAGAACCGTTGCAATTGGCTTGTTTCTACCGACCTACGATCAATTTACCAGTCGAAAATTCGTCGCCCCGAAGAGTGGCCTCTCGCGGCACTCGAAATCGTTCAAACTTCCTCTCGAATGCCAAACATTTTTCGGAACGATTTTTATCGAGGTTCTTTGGTTTCGGTGGGTACTCCATTTTCATCGTGACGTTCGATGGAACCTCGACCTCGTCTGCGTTTTCGCGCGTCGCGGTCTCCGATTCGTTCGGCTCGTCCATGCGGTCGTCCTCGCGATTGTCACCTGCTCGAACACGGAATAGGCATTTTTTTCCAAATCGAGAAGACGTAGATTCGACGGTTTTCCGCTTACGGCGTTCGCGTTCGAAGCGAGCGTGGCCCTCGAATCGAATATCGAACGAAATGGAAGTGACGAAATCGAGTCCGCAATCGCGGCAAGCGTACAAAATCTTCAGCTCGCTATCGTAAAAAATTATCTCCCCTCGAGAATTGCCGGTAACAATCGTACTAAAAATTGTTCACGCGTATTTATTCACACGTTCGATTATACGAAAAATCGAAAAATCCTGGATTTTCGCGGCAAGTGTACCTCGAGTAGTTGGTTATTTTGGTGATATTTGCCTTCTGCAAAGGAATCGACTTGACGTGTCTCATTTTTATCTTTTCTCCGGGCTCAGTCTCGTTATCTCGGTCCCAAACTAATACGAATCCTACAGAAAGCCACGCGGACGATGAGTTGAAGTGGGCTTAATTGAGCATAAGGAAATTGGTGAATTGATCGATAAGAATATTTTAACAAACCGTTTTCAGTGGCGGTGAATGCTCTTGACGTGCCCATTACGAATGCCGTATTGTTAAATATTCCGAGGCCACTGGGTTTCTTCAGCGTTGCTGGGCAATCCGCGTTCACATTTTTCTCGCGATCCTAAAAGAAAGCCGTTTCAAAACGTCGTTTTGAACAGCATTATCGATTTTTGATAAGCGCTGTCTAGCGCACGAACCATTTGAACGAATACTACGCGAGAATCACACGTAAGCGCTAGAACATTTGGATCGTTACAATCAAATGCAACGTCTTTAACTCGATCCGTGCCTGTTTCGGTCAAGTATGCTTCGGCTGAAAATTATACGCGATATTGCACCTATTTTTTTGGTTAATTTGGAGAAACGATAGTCGTGAATATGCATTTGATTTCAGAACGAATGGATTGTTGAGGATACCGTTGGGAAGATCCTTGGCAAAAAGCCAACACCAAATTTTAATCGACTGAACCTTTTCATTTCCGATAGTCACGATGTATTTAGAATCAGGACTCAAGGACGCCGCAGCCATTCCATTTTCCTTGTGGGGATTGAAAAGCGTGAAAATTGGAATTCTACGAGTAACGAAATTACGTAAACGTCGAACTGTTCGTTCGATGTAGAATCCTAGTAGAATTGGCTCGAAGTTGTATTTAATACAAACTAAACCGAATGATTAGTCGACCTTTTTTCCGTATCCCAAATGACTACTGTCGGGTCGTTGTCAAAATCTGCCGTGAGTAACCACTTGCCAGTCTGATCGGTGGACAAGGTTCTTACGCAGTTTCGCTAAAATTGCATGCAAAAGTGTTTTACGGTGTTCTACCGTATCTTTCAAACGTGTGCCTCTAGACAGAATAGTTGTTCTACTGACGTGTCCTTGCAACGTGTGCATCTTCCTTGATTTGTAATTGTAGAGGACCGTCACGTGCGAGCACGCGTACGCAATAAGCGATCGATTGGCGGTACTCAAGTTTACTATTGGAGTAAACGGATCGAAGCCAAAAGTCCATTGCAAATTCTAATGGCAACGACAAATTGTTAATAAATACGATTCACTGTGTGCGAGGTTAACGTCAATACTGACAAAAGGACTCGACAATTGGGTCACTTTTACGTCGTCGTCCAAGTCAGCACTTTTTATTGAACTGTCACAATATGATTCAAACAAATCAACGCAAGACATTTTCGCTTTTTGCGTTTACGTTGGTTCGTCGAATTGTGCGACTAAAATCTCGCTAACATGTACGTGACTACACTGACGGACAAACAGAAGAATAATTAACTATCGAACAACTTCGTGGATCAAAACGTCTAAAAAATAACCAATTTTAATACCAATTTTATTTTAAGCCCAGCCCTCGTACATTATTCGTTTTACTGTCAATTTCGAAATATTTAATAAAAAATCGATGTACACTCTGATAATAGTGTGTAATTGCGCGAAATGTCTAACGGTTCAGCGTAAATATTTCAGCCAGTTTAAATAATAAAATACTAATATTTTCGTTAATATTACTTTTATGAGATAACGAGAAATAACAACACCTCCTTTATCGCCAATAGTTTAATTTCAATCAACAATAACAACTACTTATAAAACATGAATGCTGTTTCGAAGTATGATTTGCAATCAAAGTGTATACAAAATTTGAAGCGTGATGTTAAACACATTCTTTATGTCTGTCACGAATGTATGACTTTATTGTTAGTGTAAATATGTACTGTACAAAATATAACACCTAAAGCAGTTCTTTATGTAGAAAGTAGTCTGTAAGCAATTACATTTTTCTCTTTTACATCTCTTACAATAATTCATCTTTAGATTAGAATCCTCAAATTATTGTATATTTCGATGACCGCTTTCTAGCTGAAAGCAATCAAACCTATTTGTCAGAATGTTCCCGTTATTTTGAATTCTTGCCGGCATAATCCGTAGCAGTACTGAATCGGAGAAAAGTTATCATTTTTCTAACTACAGCAGCTCTGTGGTTTGGGATCCAATCCTGATCTTTTAGTTACAAACAAGCGAGTAAATTCCTCGGCGGTTGTTGGATGAATGCCGACGGTCGATTTCAGCATTGGGAATGTCAAGTTAGCCCTGACAGAATAAAAAAATAATTAAAATACCATCAAGTTATAGCACGTTAGTTAATATTTAAATTTTCAGTGACACAGTTGATGACAATTGTTTCATTGAAAAAAAAAAACAACAACCGTACGTACTTTACAGCTGCAGCAAATCCTTGAATGACTTCTCCCGCACTGGGTCCGATGAAATGCATACCAAGAACTTTTTGATCCTTGTGGCGTAAAGCGACAACTTTCAAGTAGCAACGTTCATTGGCTTTTTGAGGTATGAAGAACTCGGTTGGTTTGTAATATGCATGGTAAATTTCAATTGCATCTTCTCCGTGAGTAGCAATAGCCTGTTCTTCGCTAAGACCCACGCAACCATATTCCAAAGGACTGAATACGGTTGTTGCCACGTTTGTATAATCCATCGTTTCCGTGGCGTTTCCGAACAATCTCTTGGCCAGTAATTTTCCGGCGTGGATAGCTACTGGAGTCAGCTCTGGTTTTTTCTATAAACGTGAAAAATGTTGGAACGATAACAAAAATTACACGTTAACGTTGACAAGACAAAGTTGCTAAATTAAATTTGTAATGGAACTCACGTGTAAAACATCTCCTACAGCATAGATGTGAGGCACATTTGTTTGTTCGTTTTGGGCGTCAATTTTTTCATTTTCAGGAATGATATTAATACCAGCATTCTCCAATTTTAAGTCTTTCGTCAAAGGTTTACGCCCGATAGCGAACAATACCGTGTCGTAAAGGTCTTTGTGCTCTTGTCCATCCTAAAAATAAGAGAGAAACGTTAATATTCAAAACTACAATTGTTAACAATAAATTATGAGAATTCGATGTATCATATTACCTTATCCACCCAATGAACGAGAATACGACCATCATTTTGTTTGGTCAAAGCTTTAGGTTTTGCTTGCCAAATAAAGTGAACACCTCGATGTTCCATCTCTTCAGCAATAGTATTTGCCATTTGCTGATCAAATCCTCTAAGAACAATAGATCGGATCATAATTGTCGCGTCATAACCAAGACCATTCAAGAATCCTGCACATTCAAGACCGATATCTGTTCGAATGGTTCAGGAAAATTTCAATGTATATCAAACACGCACAAGCCAACCACAAAACCTCGAAATAGATTTCATATTAGAAATGTAACATAGAAACCACATATACTTCATAAAAGGATACATCCAGCACCAACAACTAGGGTTTTGCCTGGTGGTTTAGACAAACTGAAAATATCATCACTGGTGATACCATACTCAATTGCACCAGGAATATCTGGATAATTGGGCCTTCCACCAACAGCAATCAAAACATTTTTAGCCGTTACAACTTTTTCTTCTCCATTTTTCATCATTCCACCAATGGTGTGTGGATCTTTGAAGTAACCCAGTGAGTTAATGTACTCAACTTGCCTGGAATATTTGAAAGATTGTTTTAAAAAAAATTGTGTAATTACAACACAAATACATAGTAGATAAACAGGTACTACATACTTAGTTCTAAGTTCTACCCTGGTAACCCAGTTAACAGACTTGACATGATTCTGCACAGCAGTTGTCAGAGCATTCCAGTCAATGTGAACTGACTTGATGTCTGGAATTTGCCATCCAAATGCAGCTGCTTCCTAAAATAATTATTTAAAACAAATGAGTCATTGTGAAAATGTTCCTACTAAAAGTAAACATATAACATATTCAATTTACGAAAACTCACATGAACAGCTTCTCCTAACAAGGCAGCTTGATGCATTAATTTTTTAGGTATGCAACCAACATTAACGCAAGTTCCACCCATGCCCCATTTTGTTCCTTGAGGGGATGGAGTCACGTAATCAAAGACAGCAACTTTGGCCCCCAATTCCGACGCTTGCTTGGCAGCAGCAAGACCTCCGGAACCACCTCCCAAGACTACCAAGTCGTACATGTATTGTTCTTCTGAAATTCGAAATAACAAAGATGGATATTTCATAACGAAAATTCATCTAAACAACTATATTCAATAGTGGCATCACTCGACGGAATCGCTTTACTCATATGGCGATAAAACGGTGGCGACGGTCATGTCGAACGCAAAAGTCATTGATTTACCTTCAAATGATTTCGACTTGTAAAGAAGCTAATTGTCCGTATTATTAACAACCTTAATTTTACAAATAAATTAACATTTGTTTTCCAAATCTTTCAAAACTCATTACGGAATCTCTATGAATTCGAAATATAGAAATCGAATGTATACGAATTATAATTTTCTAATTTCGGCACATTTCCATAATATATCTTATAAAATTCAGATGTGAATTACTTTAATTAAATTCCATAGATATATTTATGACATCAAGGCTATCAATGATTTTTCGGAATGTTTTTCAATTCGAATCATTCGACGATAACTAATTGACTATCGCAATACGATACAACATTATTGTTTATTTCTACTGTAATATCAACTAGATTTTTCACGATATCGTTCGAGACAAGTACAAATCGTAATCGGTAATGTCAAAGGAGAGATGATAAAATGACACAGTAAAACTGAAGGTCACACGTACAAAAGCAATATATAGTCAATATCGACGAAATTGATTCGTTAATTATGGAATGAGCAATTAAATAGTTATAGCTAGAGGTGAATAGTAACTACACCGAAGAACCATCAATCATAGCGTACGTTGTATACCTGATTTCGATCCCATATTATCGACGAACAAAGCGCTCGTCACGAAGATGACTTTGGCAAAAGTACGGAGCATCGATAAATATGACGAAATTATATGCGTCAAATTCACACGTGACTAATCGGATTAGCATGCGTAATTATTGCACTATCGCGTAATATCTTTATTGCAGCAGCAGCACACAGCACTGTGTAGGTGTATAGATAGATTTGCATCGATTGCAAATTCTACGTTGCGATAATAAACATAACCTGAACCCAGCACTGCCTACACTGATTCCAAAATCGAAAGTTACTTTCGGATGAAAATTGCGGTTGTATAGTCACGATATGTATGTCACAACCGTTGTTAATCAGCGGAAAAAACAAAAACTACTCGAGGCTACCGGTTGAATGATTGAGTACGTTGCTTTAAGCGATTTTTTACGTAAGCGCGTACGCAATACGGCCGTGTAGTTCTACTTAGAGAAAATGCCCACAATGACGAACCAGTGAAGAAAATCAACGAGTACAAAAGAGACGGATAGGCAAGCAGCCACGATTGACTCACTGGAATAGAAGGCGCACATAACCTGGCCGAAAACCTGACGCCGACTCTTAAATAGCGTCGTTACAGTCGGTTTACGACTAGTGCTTAATAGCACGAGCCTCGGTACCAGCGTGAACGTCGCCATCGCTGGGCCACCAACTGACTGCGTGTGCGCGTGCGATTACATTAGACGACGGACGAAGTACCGGCTGATTCACCCACCCACTCTCCGTACGTCTTCTCGTTCCCTCTCGACTCGGAGTCTTTTCTTCTCTCTTGCATTAACAACACGCTCTGTCTCTTTTTCGCACGATTCTTTTTGCCGAGCAACCTTTCGCATAGCGACAGCGGCGCCTCGAGGCTATTAAGATTATAGCCTTGAAGTCGGCGAGAAAATAAAAATAAAAGTGCAAGTAAGGGATCGCGGAGCTAGAAAATCCGAGGGAGAGGAGAAGACGGAGAAAACATGCGATCAATTTTGATAACCGGTTGTAATCGTGGATTGGGCCTTGGGCTTGTCAAGAATTTGCTGAGATTGAAAAACCCACCGGAGAAAATTTTCGCCACGTGCCGCGATGTCGGTAAGGCCACGGTAAGTTTAACACTGTACTCTAAGATCGATCGTTTTACACGATACAAGCTCATTTACGTAACTTTTCAACAACGAACAATTGGGTGACAAGTAAGGGGTCGATTAAAAACTCACCAACGGGTGGCATTGTGCTATAGAGCGCTATAAAGGCACACAGAACAGTTGCACTACGAACAAATATCACCACTGATTGCGATGGCAGAAAGCGATGGGCGGCGAGTACACTCTCACGCACACACAACACACGCGCAAAATTCAACTTATCGCGATCGCAGTGTTCCTCGCTGCGTGACGGTTGGCCGATGACTGGAAAGCTGACGCCACGTTAGGCGTGTTTAATACGAACGCGCGGCGACTATTCTTCTTTTTTTTTTTTTGTTTAACTATACTCCCACTACTTTTATACCGCCGATTACACAGAGTAGGTACGACAACTCGACGGAAACTCCTATGAGGCTTACGGTGTGTCGTAAGGTTGCACGTGAGCGTTATTGCGCAATCTGTATCGTAGCGATGATGGGGCTCTAATTTTATCGTTGCCACTGTGTAGATGAATCAAACCAGCGTCTTATAAATATGTCGTGTAGTCGTGCAACTTTGTTCGCGAATATAAGGATATTTCTTTGGCGTGACAATGCGTTTTCTGGTGTTTTTGGTATTTTGACTTTCCAATCGTGAGGTCAGATTTTGAGTTTTCGCGCATGACGTGGCATCCTTCGAACTATTGCAGAAACGACCGACGATATATTATACGTACGCAACGCTAACTCTAGTTCGCTCAGATTTTCCAATTGGACTTCCGAAACGGCTTGATCGAGCGCATCTTGAAAATCGTCGTGTTGCTTTTCTACTTCAGCTTCCGATAATTTGATTTGCGCTTGATCTTCGGTTTGTAGCGGCTCGCTTTGCTCTTTGATCTCCGATACTAAAACCAATTGTAACGTTTCACCACGAGTTTATCGTAAAAAAAAACAGTATATTTCGATTGATTTCGATTATCTCGAACGATTTGTCGTTTCAATGCAATTAACGTTTTACTCGAAATAACGAGAATTACGTTTGCGTGTAAAATATGCGAATTATTTAAGTATAAAGCTTACGGCTTTTGCTTTCCATGTTTCCGTAAGGGGTGTTGAATATTTTTTTGTATTTTCTTAGTTCAATTTAGTTGCCGAAATCCCTGTTTAAACGTTATGAAAATTTTGCCATGCCAAAATACGTAACTGTTTGTAATGTTGATTTAAAACTGATGACAGTTAAATAAAACACTAACGACTTAACTCATTGCTGATATATTCCAACACGTGCGATACGAGACGACATTTTACATCGACTTTGTTGGGTACAATAAAGAAGCGCCTACAAAACATAGGTGCAACACGATGAAAACTACGCGTAACAAGGACGTATATCTTGTGATTGTTCTTTTTGCGCGTTTCACTCGTAATGGACGATCAACGTAGCGATATTATTTTGATTTAAAAGAGAAACACGTACACGCTCCATTTACGGATAATTCTATCGGTTCGATACGATAAAACGATAATGGATATGTGCAACCGTTCGCGTTTTCACGACGCCGCTAACCATGAGTCATCGAAGACCACAACAAAAACTACACAATTCGTCGTAGAATTGACAACAGACACATTCTACAAGAAACCTGAACAAACGCTAGAAATCACCTTTTTCCTTGAAATTCGAGACTCGAGCAGACATACGAATTTCAATCGATATTATCGACCGCGTGCCGTTGAATACCGTTTTTTAACTCGTAGTTGTTTGTTATCGAGCCACCTTCCGCGGTAAAAGCAATAGCGCGTCTCGGTTTCTTTTATCTCGGTAACGTCAATTGAGCCACTGAATGTACACATACGCGCCGATAAGAATATTTGGCAATTCAATGAAATTGCTTGTCAGGATCGAAGCATCCTTGACTACAGTAATAGCGATTCTTAAAACATAGCTTGATTATTTGTATTTTGAGCCGTTAACAGTGATCTTTGTGACTGGAGGTTGATTTACCCGTTGTCTAGGCTCCAACGGGCACTCTCGTTCACTCGTAAATAAGAGTCAAAGGAGTCGTTCGATATCCGTTTGATCGATTTCTGCCTCAAAAATATTCAAGAACGTTGATTGGTTTTAACGCAGTCTATTGATGCCAATGTTGCAGGAGCTTACTGCACTTGCCAAAGAAGCAAAGAGCATTCACGTGATCGAAATAGGTAAGGACGAATACCTTTTTACTTGAAAAATTTGACAAATTTGACAAATTCAAACGTCAACGCAACAATCGCGTCTTTGCGCAGACTTGACGGATACCGACCATCATCCTAGACTCGTCAAGGAAGTCACGGATCACGTAGGCGATTCTGGACTCAATGTCTTGTTCAATAACGCCGGAATGTCGACTAAATTTGCCCGACTTCCTCTCGTTAAAGAGCAACAACTCACTGAAAATTTCATCATCAACACCGTCGCTCCGATTCTCTTAGCCAAAGCAATTTCAATTTTTCAGAAATGACGTTAACTTTGGTTCAATACTAAATGTTTGTTTACTATGATTCACAGGCGTTCTTACCTTTACTGAAGAAAGCTTCTGCGAATTACCCAAACAAACATGCTATGAGCTTAGAGAGAGCTGCAATCATCAATATGTCATCTACTCTTGGAAGCATAACAAATAACGACGCTGGGGGATTTTATCCTTATCGTTGCAGCAAAGTTTGTACTTCATCATTTCGTTTTATAGAATTTGCGAGGTACAAACTTTTATTCGCGACTTTTATTTTAGGCTGCATTGAACGCTGCTACCAAGTCGATGAGTTTAGACTTAAAAAACGATAATATTTTAGTGGTGGCAATGCATCCTGGATGGGTCAAAACTGATATGGGTGGTTCTAATGCCCCGTTAGACGTAGAAACGAGTACGAGAGATATGCTCAACACTTTGGAATCACTCACCGAGAGACACACCGGAGCATTTTTTCAGCACGACGGTAGAACTTTACCGTGGTAAAATGCGATTGTTTCTTATACTTTAAGTTTTTCTGGCATTACGAAAGAAGTTACAAATTAGTTAAGCAACTCTGCATTTGTCGGCCAGTACAGTTGGAAAGTTCAACAGCTTAGCTTGGTTAGTTCTAGGTGAATCAAATAGTTTAACACTACTAAACGTTAATGTTAGAATAAGCTGCTTGCACAAGGTTTTACAGTTAATCATTTTGTAGAACGAAACGAAAAACGTTTTTTACAAGTATTGTATTCAAATAAACATTGTTTTATAATTACTTATTTATTCTCTTGTTCATTTTTAAGTGAATGTCGATATCTCACCTGCCAATACATTTCCAGCATACACTTGTGAATGCTATGATTTACGTATTGTCTAAAGTATATACAACTTCGCACACCTAAATTGTACTGTCTTTTTAATACACATCCCAAAGATATAAAAATCATCTAGTTTTGCGTATGTTTCATTGATAAATCAATATTTTTACTTATTAAAATATACATTTTTCCCATTTAACTAATATCAACTCAATTTTTACGTATGTCATAAGCTAAAGCTAAAGTGATGCCGAATGTACATTAAACTGTACTTTCAATGGTTAAAACATAATTACAATCATCATCTGTCAAAAAGATGATTAGTGTCACACCACTCTCACAGTTTTCACTAAATGCAGATGTTTGATAATTGTCAAACTTCTATAATTTTACACTCACAATCACGTTGCATGCACACTGTAGAGCAACTTAAAATTCATTCATTACCTAAGCACTTATAAATTCATATATTGTTTACAATTCATTGAGATTGTCAACTTCAATCAGTCTTTAGTCTCTTCGGTGCTGGTTCACTATTTTGAGAATTAGAATCTTCAGAAAATCCTAATTGAGCTGAAAAATCTGTTAATCCTTGAGAATCACTGACCGTAGAGAAACCTAAAGAGTAAAATTGTAATGTTTAGTACAAATTATGGCAAACATTGTAGAGAAACAAATTCAGACTCACATGTATTTGAATCCTCTGTTAATCCAAAGCTAGTATTTGTCGAACTTAAATCAGTTTTTCTAACTAAGCCATTTTCTTTATCAGCTGTAGGTTTTATCTTCTTTTTCTGTAAATATATCGATCAAATAAGTCATTGAATTTTACAAAAGAAAACAACCATTACACTGTTTAAGTTGTACAGTGAAATGGTGTGATCAGCCTATTGACTAAATTTATTAAATACGCATATTATGTGATATATTTTGTAATTAATTGAGTGTACATTTTGTTCTGTTCAGCCTTATTGAACGTTTATTACGAAATTTCAAAGACTCACTTGTTCAGAAGTTGATATGGGAACCCACTTGTAAATTTTCATAGTAGTTTCACCTATTGTAACCCATTTCTTTTCCCTGAAATATATAGAAAATCGATAGCAATACAACACATTGACATTTACCCAAGAAGAGATAAGTATTTAAAGAATAGACTAGTAAAATGACGAAGAAATATAAAACTCACCAATGGCGAACTTTATCAACAACTTGCATAACTCGCTTAATATCATCTTTAGCTCTACTTCTGGTTTCTGCTCTCACTGAACGAGACATCATGATATTATTTTGTGCTTTTTCAATTTCTGTAAAGTTTATATCTTATTTAACAATTATTATGCCCAACTATGCCAGCCGCATTCGATTGGCTTATTAGAGAAGAAAAGAGATTACGGCTGTGTAGGTTATGTTACACTGATTTTTGGCGTTGTGAAACAAAAAAGTTAGTTTTCATGAATCAAGATGGCGTAACCAATCGAAAAAAATAAAACATTTAAACGGACGTATAATAATATTATTATTCAGTGAACATTTTGAATTGTAAATATGCTATTTGTTTCAAATCAATTTTTATAATTCTTGTTTGGCATTAATTGGCCTATACCAAACATCGTGTAACTCTGCAGTCGCCAATGATGAAAGGCTGCCTTATCTTCATGTGTTTCCATTCCACAATATAACCTTTTTTTTTGTCGTTTTTTTTTTAATTTAAATCATTTAAATGTTATAACAAATGCCACAGTAAAATGGTTGTTGAAAAAGAAGTACCAGCCGAAGAAGCGCGCTATGATGATGAGTTTATGGTAAGAGCTCTACAAATTATATTAATTTGTTCAAATGAGAACCCAAGCATTTTTTAAATGTTGAAAAAGTACATTTGCTTAATTGTCCCTTTACAGATTAGGCCTTGTTATTTATACGAAGCAGAGTTTAAAGAATGTGAAAGGCCTAAAGGACGTTTTCATCAGCTATTTATTTTTGGAGATTATCTCGACTGTAGTCAGTGGGAAAAAGATATTCAACTGTGTAAAAGATGGAAAGAAAAGAAAGATACAAAAGCAAGAGTAAGTAAATTAAAATATTTATTCCATGTACCTTGTATGTTTTAGACAAAACATTTCATTAAATATTCTTTCTAGGAAGAACTGATTGCAAGTGAAACAAAACGCAGACTTGAAAGACTAAAGCCACATTATCAGAACGATATTTGGAAAAAAAGAGATAAACCACCAGAAAATTGGAATGCACCACTACCTGACTGGCTAGTAGAGAAAAATAAAAATACTTATCTAGATTACAAAGCTCAGTGTATGAAAAATGGAGACAACAGTGATATTGATTTAAAGATTAGCAATGCTTTAAGTTGTTGTATAATGTGAAACAAGGCGTATGTATATTTACAAAATGGATCAACATTTAGAATTTTCGAAGATGTAAATAAATATTGCTGATTGTCTGTAACGCAACGTTTAATACATTGATTTGAAATACTTTCAGTACACGAAGTTACTAATGTCAGATTATTGTCAATAGACAATAGTGCAAATGAATGTTTAATTAAAAACAAAAATGCTTGATTATCAAATATGAATTAATTCAAATTATTGTTATTTTTACAATAGTAATCTCATTGAATCTATGTATATATATATATATATATATATATATATATGCATTTTTTTTAAACATTAATCTTAATTCATTTGACAAGTATATTATTCGAGTGCAATATTAAACTATTCGCATTCGCTAAACAAAAATATGAAATACAAGAAACGACGGTATCTATAATAAAAACATCAGCGCATCTCTGAGAATTTGGGTTAATTGACGAAAAGAATTCTCTATCAGGGCTAAGACAAAAGTGAGGCAATATTTTGGGATTGAAGACGCATGCGCCCTCAATTCTGTTATTGCACAAGTCACGACCGTACCTGTATGGCGGCGGCGTTGGCGGCGTCGGTGGCGTCGCTTGTAGACAGCCAAAACACGCTGTACATTTTTTACTCATTTGTGTTGGTGTAGCAACGTTGAACGTTTCAGAATGAGACTGCACGATGAGGTAAAACGTCCGAATAAAGTCATGACGCAAAGCACAAATACAAAAAAAGACGCTGAGGCATCTGTCACGCGTGAAAGCCTTGAAATGAAATCGTGTGTACCCGCTTCGACGCAAAGTTTCTTGTGAGTTTCCCTGTATTCTCGTAAATCCATATGTACTTTCATGCCTACGACAACAACCACCGCCGCATCAACGTATCTTTTATTATTATCTCAGCAACCACACAACTACGATGACCGAGCGTTATCAGCGAACACCACTTGTCGCGAATGGCAATTCCACGGCTTATTTGCAAATTCAAGACGAGGAAAGAGTCGTGAGAAGGGCGTGGAGGAGGATATTACAGTTTGACGAATGGACCTTTACGTTGCTGTTGTTCCTCTTCTCCTCTTCCATCGTTATTGGCAAATTGTTCTTCAATCACGGTGAGCAATTCTTCAATCAATGACGCACACGAGAGTCTGCATCATTTTCGCACGCACGCTGATTATTCGAATGAGAGTACAAATTAATTGGGAGATACGTAAACAAATAATTGTTGTTATATCACCCTTATTTATTTTAGTTTATCTTGTTTGAGATATGTCTGGTATGTGTGTAGCGATAACACTAATAGAACTTTCGTTTTAGTACACAATTGCTGATATGTACATGAAACTTAACGTTTGAAGTCTTACCTATTCAATGTGGTATTGTAGTACAATTATTTTGGTTTATTATAAAATTTTATGTGGTATTGTGGGTATTGATGTAATACTGATTGTTTCAGTAGTGAAAAAAACAAATATATGATTATATTTCAGAAAACGTTTTCTTTTCATTTTCTTTTGTCATTGGCTGTAGCTGGTATTCAGTGTTTTTTGGGTGACATACTGTGTCTGTAGCTACAGAAACTATTTGTAACAGTAGCATACAACATGCGTAATCTTGCAGATTTCTTCAGTTTCTTGGATATCAACACCGATCGATTTATAGTTCCAGCTGTCAATACAAGTCATCCTTATTACAAGGATGTTACAGAAAATTCTGTAATTGAACCTTTGAACAGGTACAGTTGGTTTATAAAAGCTTTGTTGAGTGGACTGGCAACCACTGGAATCACATGGTTTATTATTTACGAAGATAGTAGCGAACCTGGTGTCAATCCTCCATCGCCGTTCAGCCCATCAAAGAAAAAGTAGGTATTTGCAATTTTAACCATTGAGAAAGCTTGAAGATGAAAATGTTATCTTAATGTTACACTATTTTACAGTTATTATAGAATCCAAAAGTGTTCTCCGGTACAGCTCAATTATTTTTGTGGATTTTTGAATGGATTATTGATATTTTTCTACATGTGCCTTTAACTTGAGGATGGGGGTTAAAGAGATGTTGTGACGCTTTTCACAGTACTATGAGTGCCTGCAGTAAGAGTACAATTTTTCTTTATAAATTTATTTATGATAAAAAAGCATAATCATACATGGGATATATCTTTAAGATTGTTCAAATTATTTACTGTTTGCTTTAAGCTACTTGCTTTGGCTTTATTTACATTATCAGTATTGCAGAGAAAATATTAGTATTATTGTATATTTCACTAAGATGTTGATCACAATGATTGCTTGATTGTTATTCTTGCAAATAATTTGTGTTACTAACATGGGAGCAAAGATCAAATTAATTTTACAAGCTTAAAATTAACATATAAATTTAGATGTTGTTATTTTGTGAAAAATGTTGAAGAATAATGTAATAACTCAAAATTTTTGAGTCCTGGATTCAGGTATATTTAGTTTCAATATATTCTGAATCATTATAGAAGAACAAGTGCAATTCTTCAAACGCTATATTTACACGAAATTGTATTTTATAAAAAAAATTATATTGATATATTTAATCATTGAATAAATTTGCATAATGTTTATAACATAAATTTTGTCGTTAGAGTATTTTCTTTTCTGATAATTGTTGAATTTTCTTAATTTGTGTGTGTGTGTGTGTGTGTGTGTATTTAATTAAAATTAGTACGGAAAGTAACTATGATATATTAGGTATAAGTTGATTGTTTATTTACAAAAAATGTTGTGCATTTACAAGTACAACGTGTGATTGCCTGATACAAAAAATAATTATATAATTTTTGTTGAAAAGAGTTTGTCTTGGAATTATAATTTTTCTCAAGAGTGTACGAATTACTGAGTATGTTGAAGACTTGAATTTTTCATAAATTTCTGGAAATGATTTCGGGTATATCAACAAATTTGTCAAAAATTGGATTATAGGCATAATTATATAATTATATAAACTCGATATAATCCTTATAAAGGACATTCGTTCTGCAGTATGAAATGATCCGAATATATTCTAATATATTAGTTTGTAATATATATATGTTAATTTGTAACCGAAAAAATATCCGCTTATTCGTCCTCAATCTTCTTTCATTCGGTGATCATTTCCTCGAATAAAATGTTGCTCTAATAATATCCTCCGTCAAACTGATTACATGTTTTCATCATAACGTTATGCTTTCTAAAATTAAGTAATAACGATTTGCATACTGGATTTAATACGAAGATAAGGGAAAAAAACTAAACGAATCGTACAACTGTCAACTTTTGGATGCTTGCAACTCTATCGCTAAATACGTTCTTTGCTTTAGTATATTTACATATATCATTCATAAATAGATCCACGTATGATTCGTCAAGTATATTTGACCATTTGTTTCGTAGTATTGTTTGTAATTGTATCGACGTTGAAAGAACCATTGCAACTTTATTAAAAGTACAAACGTTATATCCTTTATAACGAACAGTAATCACGTCTAAAAAATTATGCGCTCTTCTTGTAAATGCCCATCTTTCAATTAGCTTCGGTTACGTTAGTCCGAATAGAATTCGAAAAGTAAATCTAGCAACGTTTGTACGCTTGCTTGATAGCTTAAACAGCCAGTAGGCTCGTCAACTTCCTACGATTAAATCGATAATAATTGCCTGTTATCGAAAATTATTTAAAAAATAACTTATCAACTACAAACAGACGCATCGTCAAGGTCCATGTAAAAATCAGCAAGTATTTGAAATCAACGAGTTTGATAAGAGTATATACGTGGTGCTCGTAACGAACATAATGAGTAAAACCACAACGATTTTAAATAATTGTCACTCTTGGCTAATTTGTCGTGGAAATATTTGAAACGACGCTCAAGGTGTTTCTGGAATGCCAAAAAACACGACTATCCACGTGAACGCTTCGTTTTAAAATCATTCGTTTGCTCTCAAAGTTGTCAAAATAATCAACTTGGAAGAATGGAATTGACGCTGTGTAAAGTGACTGTTTCAAATTCACTTGTAATCAATGTATCGATTAAAATTGACCATATCCGAGAGTGATTTAACACGATGATTAAACGTTGCGAATAATCTCTCATTGCTTATGTAGGTAGTCGGCATTGAACGCAACGAGATCGCGCTCGATGCTCACGAAACAGCACTAATTATTGTCTAGCCTAACTTGTTAATGCCGTAGAAAAATGCTGCACCTAGGTACTCGGCGTTCTTGTCAAACGAATCTCTCGATCGTACATGTGTGTGTATGTGTGTGTGTGTGTATATATATAGGTTGTCGGCACTTTGTGAGCACATCGTTATTGCCTCGATTAATTACATTATGCACAGACGCGAGGTTCGGGTTTTTTTACCTCAAAAATAGCAAAAACCCAGTGAATTGTCGAGCGTTATCTAGTCGCTGATTGTTGCGCGCATTCTTACAAAGTTTTATCCTCTTGCACGCACATGAATAACTTGGCACACATAATGTTGAATTTGTGGGAAGCGGTTATCAGCCATTTGGGCTTATTAGGCCAGTGGATAAATACGCCGTAAACGGGAATGCCGGACAGGATAAAAGCCAGACCAACTCCGACTTCCCAAGGCGAAACGTAACACGGGAGTGTGACTAGGAAGGCACAGATTACGAAGAAAATGACGGGCAGTACTATTGGTACCTAAAACAAACATGCACAAATGGTTGATCGTCGGAATTGAATTACACGGCGTTTTCGCGGATACTAAACACGCAAACAGCCAACGATATTCTCGGTCACGATTGCTTATCTCTCGTGAGAGAATTGCACAAGGTGACCCGTCGCGGATATCAGTTTGCCGACGAGTGCTCACGAGTAGAGGGAGAAACGATTCTTTGACTCAAACTCACTTTGATAGGCCTCTGTAGATGCGGCCTTTTGTATCTGAGCCACAAAAGTCCAGTAACCGACATCGTCGTGAAGAGAGCCTCGACGAAGCTCACGTAATTGATCAACACGTAGACGTCTTTGATGATCAACAATGCCAGTGTAATGATGCACTGAAAGCCAAACGAACAACGAAAATAACGAGTCTGTGTGTGTGTGTCTCTTCGTCGTCGCGAGACCTTGATTGTACGTACAACAAGTCAAAGCAAACGTCAAAGCAAACGTCAAAGCAAACGTCAAAGCAGCGTGCGACTTACGAGAAATATGAGCGAAGGCATCGGTGTGAGATTCCTCACGTTTATCAGCGATATGGCCGTTGGTAAATGGCCGTTTCGGGCACCCACGAAGAACAGCCTCGAACTCGCGAATATTGCACCGTTCAGAGCGCCGAAAGTCGAGCACGC
Organism: Chouioia cunea; assembly: GCA_030064505.1. Classification (NCBI taxonomy): domain Eukaryota; kingdom Metazoa; phylum Arthropoda; class Insecta; order Hymenoptera; family Eulophidae; genus Chouioia; species Chouioia cunea. Next base: position 10,130,860 of record JAOPFQ010000001.1, on the reverse strand, counting down.
TACGAAGAACGGCATTATCCAAGACATACCACCTAGCAGCTTGTCGCCGAACGTCTGAAATTGAAGTCAATGCAAACAATTGAACTTTTTTTCTCCGGTGACATCTCGGTCGCCGAGTGAAGACCAATTGAACGTACGAGAACGTTGCAGGGCTGTCGCAATTAATTTAACCACCAACAACGCGTACCGCGACGAACTTTCTCGTTTTTTTGCTCGCTTCGAAAAGTAAACGTACTCGCGCGACTACAAATCTGACCCTTTCGACAGCCTTTTCTCTTGAGCTATTATCGGTTTATCGATGCAAATTTCAATTCGCGTAACAAGCTCGTTATCGAGTACATCTTTCGAACTTGCCGTGGAAGCTATTTCCCCTCTCTGTCCTCCTCTCCCTCCCCAATATTTACAAATTTCCAATAAATTGTTCGCAAGTATAACGGAAAGTACAAAGATGCGCTTAAATACTCACAACAGCCACGGCGTGGGATGCAAGTACTTCGTCGCGCGTCAATACGACGAAATAGGCAACGTTTGCAAGCACGTAAATCATCGTGACGAGTGGCATTGAGATACAAATCGCTCGTGGAAGATTCCTGCAAAAAAAAAAAAAAGTACACGTTCAAGGTCCGCACGTTTTGCGTTTGTCGTGTACAAACTACGCTTGCAGCTTGGAAAGCTACTACGTGCTCAAAGTCAATTTTCAACGGATCAATCCGGCAGAGGTAAAAAGATGGATTACTTGTAGGGTTCCTTAAGCTCTTCCGTCACAAAGTTCAAGTAGTTCCATCCCGAGTAAGAAAAGAGGCCGGAATAGACAGCCAAAGCAACGTAACCAGGTCGATAATTAGTATCGGCCATTGGATCGTTAAAGTTTTCGGTATGACCAAGGCACAACCACCAAGCACCGGCAATCATGATTATGATGAGGGCGAATATCTTTGTGCCCGTGAAAATGTCTTGCAACCTCGTTGCCCATTTGACGTTGTAACAGTTGATGGCGGTGAGGAAGCCTGTCGGATTGAAATTGATTTTAATAAACTTTCGACCGTGTAATGTAGAGGTGATTTGTTATACGAGCGACACGGTCGTTAATTATACGAATCACGAGCTGATCATGCGTTGATCCGTCGTAAAAACGTATTTTACGCATATTTTACGGATTTTTCGTCGATTTAATTGAACAAGTGTAACGCACGTGTATCTAGGTAGGTTGAACTAGGTTAATTATGATAATTATCTCGTTCGAGGGAGCCATTTCGAAACGAGGAGTTGGCGAAAAAAAGAACACGCGAATCACGTGAAACCGCGTTATCGAGTTATCGAGTACTCTGTTACGAGAGCTTTGATAAATCGTATCGATTCGAATATTGGCGTTGATCGTCAAACCGTACTCGTTCCGATCAGAAGCCACTGCGCGTTTTAACGGTTTTTCTTTCTCGAGACTCGATCGAACGAGGCACTTTGACCACGGGAGAAAGCGAAATCGAATGACTTTCGTCTCGTGTCGATAATGAGGTATCGCTTGACGTAACGCCCGATTGGCATACGCGTAACTTGTCGACGATCGGATAAACGCGAGAACAAAACAAAAGCATACGACAAAACGATAAATAACGAAAGAAGAGTGGAAGAAAAGCAAACTCGCGGTATGCAAAGTAATAATAGTCCAACAACGTTCTCTCCGCGCTGTACACGCGATGCTCCATATATATAATAAATTATTACGATGGCGATGACGTACACACGATGACAGCGGCAAGCAATCGCACGGCTTCGTAGGGTGGCTCGCAACCGTTCCACAGAGGTTGCAGTATGTATTGAGCGAAAGTTAAGGCTGTTATTGCGTTTCCCGTTGGTACTAGGATGAACAACGCCACCCATAGATACAGGAAAGCTGGCAGTGGTCCAAATGCGTCGCTTATGTACGCGTAATCGCCACCCGATTTCGGGATCATCGTACCTGTTGACAATCGACAATCGGTTCATTTTCTCGCTGTCCATCCGTTTTTCGCGTTTCTGCTGATTTCACGAACGCGGCTGGCTGCCCACTCGTGCGTTTACTCGCGTAATCTTGGTTAAACGGTACACTCGTTTGCCGCGTTATCGCTCTGTGCAAAGGAGAAAAGTCACACCCGAAAACGAGGGTGTACGCGAGATCGTGTAATCCACGCGTTACCCGGGCTTCCGGAGGTAGGCAGCCAACCGTTGACAACTTCGTTAAACCTCCACGACTGACGAAAGTATCGCAAGCGCCGACAACTTTGAACGACCGTACCGTTCTCGCGAGTTTCGCGCGTCCATCGCTCGCGAGTCGATTCGGTCGTTGTCGGCGTTGCTATCGCGGATACAGAGCAAAAGAAACAAGCCACTTACCCAGCTCGGCGTAACATAGCGCCCCGATAAGCGATAAAAAGCCCGAGAATATCCAAACGATAAGGGCTTGCCCGACGCTACCACTGTTGACCAAAACACCTTTGGGCGAAACGAAGATTCCAGCTCCGACGATGATACCAACGATTATGGCGACGCCGTCGACAAGTCCAATCTCCTTCTTGAGCTTGATCCCCGAGTCCGAATCGGCGTCTTGGTCGACGGCGACGAAGCTTTGCGGTCTGCTGGAATTGCTGTCACCGCCACGAAGGATCGCCTTCGCGCGTTCCGTTGGCACTACCTTTTTTGGCATCTTACGTGGATTGCGTTGCGTTAATCGTATCGCCGGCTTCCATCAACGTCTCCCCACTCGGATTACACTGCTACTCTCTGGACAAATATTACGAGGATGATTCGTTGACGTTTTTGTTGGTTCGATTAGCCGTGAGGCAATCTCGAGTACTCAACGCGACACTCGACCGACGGCGAGAGGCCAGTACTCGAGGAGGAGTTTTCGTTCGGCGCTTTTCCGTTGTAACGTCCGAGTCCGAAGTTGGGTTTAGCGCCGAGAAACGTGGATCAACGGGCATTTCCGAGCGATGTGCAAGCCGACTTGGCGTATTTCTACCAAGATTCGGATGCCCACTCGAAGCAAAGAAACGTCGTGTCAACAGCTGCAATTCCTCGAGGCACGATTCAACTGACGTTAACGAATTCGTTTCTTTCCTATTTGATTTATCTGGTATCGCGACGCACGGTGCGTCGTTCGTGTACACGAATCCCACTTTGAACGAGTTTCCGTAATCGGTTTGCCGAGAAGATAACAATGCAGAGCCCACGGAACAAATATGCAAAATGCTACTGTGCGCGATAACGACAAAAACTATACTACCGATGACGATGTCTACCCGATACTCGATGTTGCTGCTCTACAACTACGGAGAATGTCGATCGAACGTTGAAACAAAGATGCTTTCGGTTGATTCCAATTGCCGTACGATGGGTTGTTCAACTTGTTGATAATTCCGTGCACACCAACGAACGTTATCGCGACAGCTTGCGTAAGATCTATCGGGGATAAAACGACGAGAAAGAACAAACTCGTAACAAGCCTGACGCAAGTTTTGCAACGAAAAATTTCTCACTACTCGCAAGGAGGAAGTCGTTCCTACGCGAGTCTCTCTCTCTTTCTCTCTCTCTCTCGTCCACGTGCCGTATACGGCGCTTTTTTCTCTTTCCTCTCTTCCCACATGCTCGCGGTGTACTGCTTCAGTCGTTGAGCTACGCGACTTTGCGTACAAAACTTTCGATCGGAACGAAAACAGAATGGATTCCCCACTGTTCACGTTTCCTTCCGTACGACGTTTGTCGTTGTTGTTTTTAATGCGTCGCCGGATGCAGGAGAGAGAGAGAGAGAGAGAGAGAGAGAGAGAGCTGTGGGAGATGAAAAAAAATCGAGTGGAAAAATCTACGCGGACAACGCTAACGTGGTCTATAGCGGATGTGTGTATGGGATGGTACGTGTCGCACGATCGATCATTCGATTGACTTCGTTTGTTTAACCATTCTGGACGGTGTTGTTCTTTATCCTTAGCGCGGTCTCGACCTTAGATAGTAGTTGTCGCGATTTTTTTACACGCCTGCCAATCCAAAGCGATAAGCAAAAAAATAGCGGACTTTTTCAAGGATTCTCGCTGCTTCGCGTTCTTAATTTTAGATTCGAAAAACAGAGTTTTGGCAAGCATTCGTTTGGCGAAATACCCTGTACATACGCTTTTTTAATCGACGATCAAGCAGAAGTAGCGACGATAGTCAAATGTATTCGGATGCAAATATTTGAAGGCGTCCCGTGTGAGAAAAAAGCGCGTATTTGATCGTTGTTCAAACGTTATTGCAAGTTGTCCAAATAAGGTTTAATTAGATACGGTTCGGTTTATTGCATTCGACGCTCTTATCCCTGTTTGATTAATAGCGAGTTTATCGGCTGGAAGGAAACACATTGGCAGGCGTGCACGGTTACGCTACACGGTTAATCTAGCTGACTTTTCGCGGCCTCGTTCTTCTAATTTAAACACGTGTGTGCGTATATACATGTATACGGCTTTGATACCAGTCGTAGTTTCTGCTAGACGGTACGTGCCCCGAGGCGGCAAGTCTCGCGCGTATACGACCAACGTACGTTGCCGTTTTGAAATGGGAATAGACAAAAAGTGCGCAGAATCGCGTCCCGTTTGTCCGTGTTCAAACTCGAACTCGAATAATCGTTTGCGCGTCCCTCTTCTTCCTCGAATATCCCTCGAATATCCCTCGATCTCGAGAAGAAGAATCAATCTCGGTTTCTTTGTCTTTTTTCGTCTCGACTAGTCTCGACTTTCCCTCTTGCACCCTTGGCCCTTTTTTCTCTCTCGGAGCTGCTGCAGAGCTGACGAACAAAGCGTCCAATAGCAACTATACGAGCCATAGGTATATCCAGTAGCCGCCTCGTTTTTTCACGTTGCCCGCCGCTTGGCTTATCTTCCTTTCAAGTTCCTCGGTTTTCAAGCGAACTGCGAGTGCGAAATTCGCGTACAAAACTCAACGAGGTACGCGCGCGACTGTACGCACGAGTACGTACACGAGTCAACCGCGCTACAAATCGATCCGCAACGCGTCCAAGAAAAGCCCAATTTCTCTTTATTTTCACGACAGCTATCGCCGCTTATCCTCGGCTGAATTACCTCTTTGGCGCGTCCAAAGCTATCGTCGTACGAGCGTCGTTCGTATTGTTAGGTCGTTAACCGCTCGAAAAACCTCATTACCGCACGAATTCGAGCAAATTTTAGAGTCGGTAACGCTTCGCGTAATAAAGCGACTAGTCGTTTTTTACCTACGCACGTTTTTACTATTCCAGCCACGACTGCTCGTTACTTTCGCGATATCACGCGCGAGCGAGGCATCGTCGTTTATTGAAAATTCAACGAAAACAAGAGTGCTCCCGTGGGCAAACCGTAGCGCGATCGTGGAATTTTCAGAGAAGACAGGATGCGGCAATTGACACCTCGGTTTATGTCTTATTTAGACCCACCGGACACGTGTCTCGTTTTTTTTTCCATTTATTTTTTTTCCTTCGAAAGCCGGAACATTTTAAATAGTTGAACGCGAGCTGCGTGCAAGTGTACCGTGATGTTTTCCTAACGAACTAACGAGGCTAAATGACCTTTTTCCTTTGCGCTCTCTCGAAAAGAAAGCGCGCTTGGAATTTTTATTTCGAAAACGGACCTGCGCGAGGATTCGTTTTTCTCGTTCGTCCTTACCTCGTACCTACGTACGACTGTCGTTCGTCGAACGATATCGCCATTTACGAGATGCATCAATCGTAAAGCGATAGCAGTTGGAACGAGGAAAAACCTTCCAAATAAGTCGGTTGATCTTGGCGATGTGGTCAGTTCCAACCGGTCTAGCGGCCAGTAGTTCACGGGTATACCACGCGTGTAAGTTTAGCGTTTGAATTACCGCGTAAACCTTTTTGAGTATTGCATCATGAATTTTCGGCCGAGCTACGTGCGTATTGCGGGAGCTATGTTCTCTCCTTTCGTACGTTTGCTAACAATTTCACGAACGATACCACGAGTCAGTGCAATTGTACGTACATAACGCTTGATTTTTGTCGAAAGGAACGTCGACGAGCATTCGAACGTTCGTCGTTCGCCAACGCGACGTAATTTTACCAAGCGAGCGGTACCCAAATGATCCCTCTGCTCTCGGCACCCTCGTTAACGCAACATAACCGTACTGTGTGTGTATATATATACACGCGCTCACACAAGCCAAATATACATATGTGTATGTGTATATGTACGCGTATATATATATATATATATATATATATATATATATATATATATCACACTCACCCCTCGCGCAGCTTGGCTAAACAGCTGAGTCCAGCCGAGTCAAAAAGCGCATACGTCCTAGTGCGACGTATGCACACTTATATATAGAGGTATAATTATAGGATACCCACGTGTGCTCGTTTTCGTGATTTATCCCTTCAAAAGTATCATCGTATCGTCGTTCGTAGATTCGTGCCAGTCCAACGGAATATCCAAAAAAAACAAACAAACAAACAAAAAAATACAAAACCAAACAAAAAACAAAGAATAACGGAAGAAATTGTTGGAAACTTTGAGCTGAGAGTCCGTTGCACTCGCGGGTAACTATATATATTTATGTATACATATAGATATACGTATATAATATTATCGAGCGACGAGGACCTGCGAGGTCGGCAGATGCACGACGACTGATGCTTGATGCCGCGGCGCCGCCGCCGGTGGTGGTGGTGGTGGTGGTGGTGGTGGTGGTGGTGCTGCTGCTGCTGCTGCTGTTACTGCTACTGCTGGGCCACTGACAAAATTCAGTGCCGCGTTGTTGGCGTACATGTCGTCGTCGTCGTTGTCTACATGTGCCGGGTTCCACGTGCACTTTGATCCAACATACATACGGACACACGCATACACGCTGTGCGAATTCTACCGAATAACGGATCAATTTGTATGCCTTTGCCTACAATTTTTCGATGGCGCGCTCTCTCTCTCTCTCTCTCTCTCTCTCTACCTCTGTAAACGACGTTTCATAACGTACATTTTCATAGTTTGTCGACGACGACGACAAAGCGTCCGTTGGATATATTTACCGTCGCATCAAGCGAGCGATGCCACGCGACTTATTAATTAGTCCATTTTACGCGCAGTGATTTGGTACAGCGACGTTCAATGTTAATTCCTGGCCTTTTTTTCTGGTTGATAGCGAGCTTGTCTCTCTTGCAATTCATTACGTACAATCAGTGTTGTTCGGTGTGCGCGCTACGATCGTGATTAGGAATTCACTCACTGGGTAATTCGTTCACTGTCGTGTACGCGCAGCCGACTTCTCTGTGCGAAAAAAGGAAGAAACAAAAGAAGAAAAAAAGGGATCCGAGATTCGTCGTTTGGAAGCTCGAGTTAAACGAGCGCGCTATTTCCGTATTGCAATAACTAGTTCACTCCCGTGTCGGATAAGCGCTTTCATACCGCCTGAGCTTTTACGTGCGACTAAAACTGCTCTCGGTGTACTATGGTACGGTTAGAGCGTTCGTCTGTGTACGTATAGCAAACGCCCGTCAATTACCAAAGCCCCTCCGATGTTAAAGTCGAGCTTTAATCGGTGAACCCTCCTCGCGCCCGCTCTTGCGATCTCTGCAATGTACTTCAATGCTCTTCACGGCACATTACATTTTTTGCGCTTTCGTTTATGCGAAGGGGGCTCGAGTGTACGCTGGATATGCCCTACCTCTTTACAACGCCGTCCGATTTACTCTTGCTCGAATAAATTTATCGTGTCTCTCTCTCTCCTGATTACACAGTTGACGTTCTATTCGGAGATTTGTACAAATGTCATCGGCTACGTTGTCCGATAACTCGGTTGGGTCAAACGTGTAGTAAGAGCGTCGTTTGTTAAAGCCTCGTGCTAAATAGTCGTTTGCGTTATTGTCGCCGATCCCCTTCCCAGAAGCATGGGACGACAACGCTCTAACCAGCCGTGCATATTTCGAGATACGACTATCTTGCGTTTGTCCGTTCAAATCGATGTTTACAGCGACTTGGGAGAGTCGATCGAACAAATTTGTTGTTGCCGTGCGATATAACATTCTTCGGTCCGTCGCGCAAAGCGTCGCCCTACAAGCTTTTGCGTCTTAAGTACGCACATACGTCTATTGCAATAAACTCTATAGTATTTAAATGATAAATATTCCAAGCGCCTTTGGGCGAGAGTTATCGATTTGGCGGATGGCTGGTGTTACGAGTTCCGCTATTTTTTCTTTCCACGATTTTCGTAGACTTGTTCGCGAATAACTACAAGCTACGGTTCAATTTAACGACGGCTCGACGACGAATCGCCAGTACCGACAAAGCCGATAAAGGCGTTTTCAACGATTGCGATAACGCGCTCGATAAGTCGACGATCCGCCTTACCGAGCGCAGCGCGCGTTTCAAATTCAGCGAACAAACGCGTCGAGATAAAGCCAACGAGAGCCACGTGCGTAACGGGACGGTGGACGATAAGGCGATCGACGGAGGACGTCTACGAAGCACAATCGACCAACGGTATTCCTCGTCGTGATCGTTGCGACTGCAAGAGCACGCTGGCGCAAAGCACGACGTGCCAAATCATGCACTATCGACAACGATCGCATCGATAATTTCGAACGAGAACGACCATTCGTAAAGGCTACAGGGAGGCAGGTCGATCCGAGGGTGCGTCAACGTCTATACTCGAACGCACCGAAAAATAACGTCACGAAGGCACTCGTAATCGGCTGACGGGGAAATTACACGAGCGTCGCACGTTTAATAGCTCGTGATCAGTAGTAAGCACAACTAAACACGATAAGCTTGTTAACGTTAAAGCGGTTTCTCGTAAGACGGACAACGGCAATATACCGTGTCAACTGGCACTTCGACACTACTAGCGCTATCGTGTGAGGTTGGAATCGGGTCGACGAGTAAGTAGCTGTGGTCGCGTCTGCTGGCGTCCGATTTATCGTCCATTTGCTTATTGTCGCGTGTTTCAGCGGTAACCGCACGCCTCGACTTTCGGCCTCTCCTTATAATCGTCCAGTTAAGGGTGGAGCTCGTTGTTGACGTTGCCTCTTCCATTGAAGATTCGATAATCGCACCGAACGTCGAGGCCAGACGGCCCGCGCGCGATGCCTCGTCCTCCGAGCGAACGCGAACCGCTGTAAAGAATATCGCTGTCCGCTCCCGGAACATCCCCGACCAATCGTCGAGAGGTCGCCATGGCCGCCGATCGGTCCAAGGAGAACGACCCTTGTCGTCCGGAACTGTTGCTCTTGGAGTACGACGTCGACGATTTGAAGGGCCCAAACTTACCCACCAACGGCGACATGCTTCGGTACTATTTCAACCGTCGTCGCGCGCTGCCGGCCGAATCGAAACGATCGATCGCTCGCACGGTTGTGCTAAAATGCATCGAAATCTGGAAGGACAACAAGATACCAACTACTACGCTGGGCAACGGGATGAAGCGTTTGGGAAAGATGCTCGACGAGTTCAATCGCGCGATCAACTCGTGCCAAACTACCAAGAACGCTCAACGACGGGAAGACGTGTTGTACGTCTGGCGGCTGCGTTGCGACCTACTGTTTTTCGTGGCTACGAGGGATGCCGGTGAAAAGTGCAGCTACGAAAATCGCCTCGCGTTGTTGGCAGCCACCAATAAGATTCAAGAGTTCAACGCTGCCAAGGCGAACGGTGCAAAGCGGACAAACGACGGAAAGGCTCAAAGGAAACCCACTCGAAACAAGCTCGCGGACGATGCCGGCGGCGATTCGACTAGTCGCAAAACGTCGCAAAAAAAGAGCGATTCTGGCACGGGGTCTTCGGAAAATACAGAAATCAAGAACAACATGGATACGAAATCCAGAGTTTTGAGAGCATCTTGCTTGGAGAACGCAGCGAGCCAACCGATAGATTCGCCAAATCAGCACTTGCGCGAGCAACTGAAGAAGGAGGGCTGGATTTACAAGAAAAATCCGAAATGGAAACTCGCCGTTGTGGTGCCGCCACCTTCCATGTCGTTTGTTTAATTTTGTATCAAATCACGCAAATTTACAGAAAAATATGAAATATTTGTCAAGCAGTGTCGAAATATATATTTAAACACAACGAGATCGTACAAGTGTTGTCAAAGATTCGATTGATTTTTTTCTCGTCCAACTGGGATTTTCGCCGACTGGGGGGTGCTCTGTCGTTTTCGTATCAGAGGCGCCACTTGTCCGCGCAGGCGCCATGGGTTCCGAGACGTTTGTCTTCGCCTTGCACTTATCAGGCTTGGCAAGTGCAGTGTTTGTATTTTAGTGTTTACAGTTATCGTGTAAACCATGTCGATTTCAAGTTGCAACCTATTGATCGAGTCAACGCAGGAATAAATAATTTTTGTTGGAGAAAAAACGAAGATGGCTAAATATTCTTCCGATTCTGACTCCGATCGGAGTAGCAGTAGACATCGCAAAAAGTACAGCAGAAGATCGAGGTAAAGTCACGCGAAATTTGATGTTTCAAAAATCTGTATATTCGTTTGCATGTCATTTTAAAACCTTGAATTTGCTGTCGAAATGTCCATTGGATTTATCCATCGCTGTAAAATAGTTTCGACAAAAATCCGGATATATGTAAATATAGGTTAGGATAATTTGTGTGTTTCGTCACATTTAATAATGTCAGTTGCGCCGATAACACTGAAATATTCATTTTATACAGCTCTATAGAGTCGAGCGACAGTTCCTCGTCAAGACAAAGACGATCAAAATATTCAAAATCAAGAAGGAGGCATCGTTCGCGTTCCAGAAGTAGAGACAAAGACAGATCTTCGAAAAGTTACAAACGTTCAAGGGACACTTCGAAAGATAGACGAAAGAATCGATCGCGCAAATCTAGATCCTCATCCGCGGAACACCGATCAAAAAGAAGATCAGCTTCTAGAGATAAATCAACTAGCAGATCGAGCAGTTCGCTATCGAACGTTAAAGTATCCAATCTTGATAAAGCCAGCACTAGTTTGAGAGGTAGGCAAGGCATTTAAATTGTTGTCGAAGTAAAAGCTTGTCACTGATCTATCATTTACGTGTATTTAGATAATTTTTTGACGAGCTCCAGTAAGATAAAGTCATCTGTTCTGGACGATATCAATAACGATGAGTTTGTACCCAGATCGTTTGTATCGTCGGCTAAAGACAAGGGCAAAGAGAAGCAGTCGAAAATGAAAAATATTGTGATAGACATGAATGCGGAAACAATACATGTTCCTAAAATAGGTAGTTCATTGGAAATGTCAAACAGCATCTTTCACACATCGGTACGTTAATATTTATGCCTATTCGTATCATTAATACTATACATATTTTGAATAGTAATTAATTGGTTGGATTGCAGATAATAGCTGACAGCGAAGCAAAGTTTGATAGATGGGTAAAAAAATTACACAATTTACGACAAAAAGCTATGAATGACATTGTATAATATAATAACTACTACTGTAGGATGTCAATTTGTTCGAAATATAACGAATAATTTTTTTTCTAACTTGTATTTATTTCTCGTATAAGAATTTACATTTTTATTTGACCATTCAAATTTTCATTACACGTTATCGAATGCAATAAATATTAATTTTTAAAGACTCTAATCTGCAAATAGATAATTAACCTACACCCTACCTAAACTTGATTTGTTATAAGATATCTTACTTTGCATTGAAAAATATTATCAATTATCCCATTGACACATATCAAAATGAATACTCAATGATTGAGATACGAAAGAAAAACTGACCATTTGCAAAATGAATTGATGTTGATAATGGAATTTGACTTACTTTCTATACATCTTAATGTAGACACTAATTTAGTGATTCATATTGAAATCACAACTAGGTATATATTGTGAAGTATACAAGTATATAAATGTGTCAATAAGATATTCATAAAGAAATAAAAGTGATGATAAGAATTACAAAGACTTTCAAAATACGTATAAACATCGCACTTTGGCGTAAACATAAAAGTTGATAATTGCACGTAGCACTTATCCTGCACATTGGTATTTATAGAAACGCATGTATATACGTAAACAATTACTTTGAATAGTGTTAATAATACTTGAAACGCATGCACACAGCTCAATCACAAAGTCAATCAGTCTCACCCAACTCAAATACTTTTGTTTGCTAAATTAAATAACTAGGAGTTGCAAGTTATATTATGCACATTTGTGTCACAGGTGACTTTTGTTTTCTACAGCCAGAAATGGAAGAATCATAACAAGTGATATGCAACTATTGCTAAATACAATAATACATACGCATATATTCGTGTATACACGTATTCCATAGAATTAACATTTACTTTTTATCTTCGAGAATGGCGTCTAAATTCAGAATGTCGAATTCTATGATCTTCTCACCAGCAAATTGACCGTAGACTCCATCGGATACGCTACGTTTGTAGACTGAAACGTTGATAACGACCAATTAGTTTATTCGAACGAGGCACATTGAACATTCGTTATTCATCGGTAACAATGCGTCGTACTTACTTATATCGTTAACCGGTTGCAACAAATAGGTTGACATATTTTGACATTCGCGAGCGATATATGTTCCAACAGTGGAAAGATCAGTAATTGGCGGAACAACGACTTTCATAGTTTCTCTAACAATTTCCGTGTCTACTTCGTAATAACCTATCGGACAAACGAAGAGACATTAGTTGAGTGTGAAACTACAAAAACAACAACATATATAATAACATATGCACGTATACTCACCATTGTACATTTTCTTCAAGAGATCGTACATGTTACGCGGTGGCAAGACCCGCTGGCGGTTCAATGGCATAACAAAGCAGCACTTTCCATCAATGTCAACAATACCAGTCTTATTCTGTAAAATAAAAATAGGCGTTATCGAGCAATAGGGCAAGCCGCGATCGGGGAAACGTGAAAATGGCATACAATGTTAAAGTCATGAATAAATCGGCCTTGTCGGCCTCCACGAAAATCAGGTACGTCAATTTTTTCGTAGTATTCGTTCTCGAGATCAATTTCAAAACGCTCCTTGAAGTAATTTTCGGAATGAATGGCCTTTTCCAGAGCCATTGCTTGCTGCTCGGTAGCCCTCGAAAGGCTCTTGAATAAATCGTCGGGGAGAAGATTCTGAGGTAGACGGAACTCGTCGTACTGCGGCTTGTTTGTTCCATCGTAGGGAATGCTATACCAGCCGGTACGGAATCGGTGCATCTGGTCTCTGGCGTACAGTTTGTAAATGCAGAGACCCCCGATTATACCGATGCTCATGACGATGATTGCCGTCATGAAGAGACACAGCGTTGTCATGGCACTGGGACGAAGGGCATTGCTGCTCAAAATTAAGTAACGTCGCCTCACCACGTAGTCGCTCTTGGGAACTTGAGCTTCTGGATCAATTTGTGACTCGTCCTGATACAAACAATACAACAACCATCGTTACGACCAATACCTTTGAACTTAGGTCAACGACCTAGAAGGACTTGTTTCGTAGCCGATACTCCTACGATCATTGACAGCACTGGACGTTTGGCAATAATAGTTTACCGTTTACGAGCGTTTTCTGGTCCGCCAATACAAATAATTTAGATGCGATCCCGGCGTCGACTCCGCGAATAAACTCAACTAGGATTAGTCCTACTAATAAAACTCATTTTAATAGATACGACAGAACTCGAAAGTCCCAAGTGGGCCATCGGATATCTAACAAACGCCACTGAAAGATTCATGTGCTATTTTGGTCGTTGTAAAAAAAATGTAAATACCGCGTTGCGCAACAGTCGTGACAAACGATCGGATAAAAAAAACCGCCTATAAACTACCATTTTAATGGAGCGATTGCGCTGGTTCGGTTTTCACTCAAGCTGTAGACCCAGTCATCGGGAAGGGACGGGAGGTAAGGTTTTCCGGTTATCTAAACTAATATAGGCTTCGCCGAAGAAGCAGAAAAAACACTGCCTAGCGTAGAAACAAAATACACGATCGACTGCTTCGGGAGAAACAATCCCCTCCCTTCCCCTCTACGTTTAGACGCTGAGTGCGAATCTTCGCGACGTAACGCAGAGAAACTCACAACAACGACAAATCTAATTGTACGTTGGAAAAGTTGCTATTCAATATTAACAAAAGTAACGCCACATTTTGCCGAATGACGCAGACTACGGAAAGATAAGAACTCGCTTGATATCGATCAAAGCAGCCACGTCAAAAGCGAATACGAAAAAAAGACAAGAAAAAGACAAGTCCTCGAGAATCGGGTCGTTCGTAGAAATACGTCGTCCTATATACGCGATGCACGTATATATCAAGGAATCAACAACAGAGACTCACCGTGGCTCCATCCGCGCCATCAACAACCAATGGCTGCTCCAATTTGTCGGAGGCCGCCTTCGCCTTCTTCTCGCTGATCGCCTTTGTGATGACCGTCATCTTTGGTTGTAAGAGTATTAAACCTGGGGCACTAGGCAGAAACAGAACGATATAACGGCGTAACACGGCGAAAATGATCCATTACAGTTGCAGCGCTGATATATACTACAGTCGAGCGCAGTGTGTGCGTTATATTATGCGGGCGGCAAAACAGGGACGTCGCGCACTCATCGTCGCACAGAGAAGAGAGGGACCGGGGGAAGGGCGCACAAAAGAAAACTGCGCGAACAAGAGAGTTTACGAAGCACGACTCACGAACACTAGACGACGATGCTTGCCGCGTTTACCGATGCGCCTCCGAAATATACAACGACGTAAATACAATGATGACCTACGCACCTTATGCAGTTGCCGAGCGTCGATGTCGATTGATCGGCCCCAGTGGATGGATGGAACGTAACTGCTGCTTGCTACTGCTACTGCTGTTGCTACTGCTGCTGTCAAACGCGCCCGCGTCTCGGTGTGTGTGTGTGTGTGTGTGTGTGTGCGTGTGTGTGTATTTGTGGTTGTCAGTTGCCGCCCCTTCTCACTCGCTCTCGCGCAGCAATAATATGTCAGATAGTTCGGATTCACAGTGCTCTATACAGACACAGGCCCGTATAGAAGCGCGCGCGTGCGCGCGTGTACACGTACACGCGGCGCAAAGGAGAAGGGAGTGCGACTGTGTCTGTGACGTCGTTGATTCTGTTGGGAAGAACACTTATACATATCTGTATCGATATATGTAATATACAGCTGCGATTTAGAAGTGTTTTATTAAATCGTTTAATTTATCGTGAAAAATTATACGACGTCATTACTTATATATGAAATCGTTAAATTTATTTTCGACGAAGACTACCCATGACAATTGGTTTTACTGTACAAAGATATCATTTGTAAAAAATTCTTTATATATTCGTGTTCTTGTGTTTATTTATACTTTTAATTAATTTGCACACAATCGTACGTATTTGAATAATTTTAAGCATAGGGAGCTTCGGCATCGTAAATACAAACTTGTGACAATTGTGTTGTATAATATTTGTAATAGCATAACATATTTACTTATTTTCGTTCATATTTAATTCATCCGTTCCAAAGCTATTTCAATTTATAAATGGCAAAGTTAGGTAACCGTAGTCACGCACGCATCGGCACACGTATTCTACGCAAAAACCACTAATCTATTAAGAAAAATAAACTCGTTTTCCATCAAAAAATTATGTGAATATTATTAAATATGTATCTCGCATCGCGTTATACGCACATGGCTTTTAGGAATACTTTCGTTTTATTTATCAAACCAATAACGATAACTGTTACGCAGTGCGAACTTCGCTCGGCAGAGAACACGTAAATGTTCGATTTTCAACCGAACTTGCAAAAGGTCCCAGAGTTTTTCAAATATGATTAAATTCCAATAATCGATAAAAGCTTTTTTTGCGTTTGTCCATATCTTTTATACGTAAATGTTGTAGAATCGTAAAGAAAATGTTAATACACAATCGCCGTAGAATTTTACATTTGACTAGATAATACTAAGATTAATGATGAACAATAAAAGGATGCATGTATTGTAGAATTGTGCATTATTGGCGAAAAGGGCATTTTTCAACTGTTCGCGGCTAAACGTAAAAAAATGACCTTTTCACAAGACGTTCGGGGCAACAGTCTTTTGTGCTCGAGATCGAATTCTCCACTAATAAGAGGCTATATAAAATTCCTGCTCTAAAATCCCTCAACAGTTCCGAATCGACAGGACTCCAGGTTCTACGAACACAAAAAAAGTTTCCCCATCAGGAGTTCTCATCTCGTGTCTATTAAATTGACTCAGGAGGTGGCGCTGAGGCTGGCAAACTAATATACAAAGAATGTAACCTAGTCGTTGGAGTTGAACAAGAATAGGTTAAAAATTGTACTCGTTTTGGACAAAGAAACGAATCAATTAACAAAGTAAATCTCGCGAATCAATCAGACGTATCAAACGGAGAGCGGCTAATCGTATTAGGGACTTTGAGACAGAAAAATCAGAAATCTGCGCGCGCATCGTGAATAACGATGAGAGAAGGGGAATAGGTTGTGTGCATGTGCATCACTCACACAACAAGGTAGCACACATTGCTTCACGTGTCTCCGCTGACGACCGAGGGGATTGTAGAGCTGCAGCTCGTGAAATACTCAAAGCTGGCTGATAATCGACCCCGACAACGACGACGACGAAGAAGAAAAGCGTCGAGATACACCGATAGTCGACTTGGCTGCTCGAAATTGAACAAAAGCAATTTGTCCATTGCGTAATAATAACAAGGAGACAACAGCATCAGGTCAGTGTGGTGTGTGAGAGAGCTGCAGAAGGACGTGTTCTCTGTCGCACACATCACCCGATTCGAAGGAGGAGCTACGTCTCGCTCCTTTTCATCTCGGTAAGTACTTTTCAAGGGATACTCGTGATCAATAATAGGTTAATGACTTTTGTAGCTTGTTTGATTGCATGCGAAAATAGAGCCAGAAAGTCAGTGCGATATGCGTGTGGGTGCGAGAGATAGAGCGTGTGTTGACGTTACGACGGCTAACGATGAGTAGTGGGGCTACGAATGGAAGGGTGGGGGCCACGAAAGCAGAGAGCTTTTTATCAGCGGCCAATCGACGCGTAGCTTTATCGGGGGAACGGTCCGACCCAATCGACTGGCCGAGGCTAAGTGGAAACCTGCTCGCACAGCAGCTCTAACAGCTGTTTCAAAACCGGCGTTGCCACGTCTTTTACGGCAACAATCTTTCACTCTTGTATGTGTATATAGACCCCGACGATATCATACTGCTGCTGCTGCTGCTGCTGTTGCTGCTGCTGTTGCTGTTGACTGGTTGCTGCTGCTGCTACTGCTGCTGCTGCTCCTCCTGCTTGCTGCTTGCTGCTTGCTGCTACTACTGGCTGTATGCTGCCACCTCCGCGTTGCCTTACGAAACAACCAGAGTGAGAGAGCCTCGCGTAATGCCGAGCATCAGGCTATCCTTCTCGTACAATAACGCTGCTCAACATCGTTGTTGTTGGCTGCTGCTGCTGTTGCTGATGTTACATATGTGAACGAGAGACACAGAGGTGGACAGAAAGAGAGAAAGAGAACCTTCGGAAGGGGCCGTCGTGTGCTTTTTTTTCTCCTTCGTCGTCGTTCTCGTTGCCGGAGAAAGAGAGAGAGAGAGAGAGAGAAAGAGCTGGTTTGGACGGCCCTTCTTCTATGCTTTTGACCTCTTCTAGCCAGCACACCGATCATTTCTTTTTTCTGGCTGCCAATTGCGAGAGAGAAAGAGAGACAGACAGACAGACAGACAGAGACGTCTTTCAAAGCAATTTACGATACTAATTGCTGCGTTTGTTCTGCTGTTGATCTTTTGTGGACTGTGGAATTAAGCTGGTTTGCAAAAGTCTAACAACGACGACTTGCGGTCACCTTTAGACATTTTGTTTAGGATTTCGGTACGATTGCCAAATGCAGCACATTGCTGTATAGTTTTGTAAATTTCCCGTTTTCGAAAGTAAGATCGAGGTTTTTTGTTTTGTTTGTTTTTCCACTACTTGCTATTTGTAATTTTCATCGATTTTACATTAGACAGGTTTGTACTGCAATTGTTCTCGTATGCTATATCGATACGTAGCATACGCAAAGATTTTGTAACGACCTATCGTAGTATTATTGTAAAATTCAGTGCTTAATGCACGGAGAAAGCGTAGTTTTTATTTTCCAAGCCATTATACAACGGCGATTGCCTCATTTGCCGAACAATCGGTATCTTTTATCAGTAGTACGGTGCATTTTACCTAATGAAATCACGGTTGCAGCTCTGTTCCGATCGGTTTCAATAGCGTTCGAGCGTGTAACCTAAATTACGAAAGTAGAATAAACGTTCTTCCAATTTCGACTAATTTAGTGTGTTTGCATTTATAACGAGACGAATCGCGCGACAACCTGCCGACGCGTTACTTTAAATAAAACGATCGGATGAGAAACAACGTTTAACGCCACGTCGCTGTACGACGATAATCGAGAGGCAGTTGGTCGAAATCACATTTGTACATAAATGAGAAAACGATGTGATTTTTGTAGAGCGCCAACGTTCGAGGGTCTTAACGACGAGGCAGGAACTCGCGTGACTTTGTCAAGTGACAAGTTGTTTGAAAAATCAAGCTCTAATGTTACTTGGAGACCTTGTATAGTGTTGCTTGGACAAAATGGAGAACGTACCGAGCTCGAATGGCAAAGTAATAAGCGATGAATTTGCTTGCGGAAACTTACAAAAGAAGACTACACCTTCGTGTTATAGTAAGTGTACAAGTTTCATTTTGCGAACCCCGTGGCATCGACCACCATTGTCGGGTGGCGATCCCAAGCTTAGGTTTTGTACCTGAGCAGGACACTCGAAAGCCGTATTATTCTTCTTTCGGTTCTCGCTACCTGCGCTTAAGCAGATTCAACGGTCCGACTATTTCTTGTTCGATTGTAGACTGCGAAACGTACGTCCGTATAGTTGTATACAACACACGCGCATACGTATATACCTGTATACGTTTCTTCTCGTTCGGTTGCCAGTTGACATTGAGATGTACGTTGAAAGATAAAATTATATTTTATACTAATACGAGGAAAATTCGAAGTTGAAATTTATGGTCAGTTTAAAAAGAACAAAAAAAAAACAACAAAAAATTGGAACGCGCAGTCGCGTAATGGAAAAATGTGCGCGAGCGTGCAATTTGACTTATTTAACGCGCGGTATCTTGCGCAATATTGCCAAGCGATTAAGTAGTTTGAATATTATTTGATAAAGTTTAAAAGCGTGAAACCACGCGGAAGTTATTTAATAACGTCAAGCGAGACTGTACGTTCCGAAACACGATGCTCACAATATACATTTACTCTCGTTTTGTTGCCAAAGAAAAAGGGGTGACGGATAAAAATGCCTGCGCGCCATGTATTCGAATTCGCAACTTTAGCACATATCGTGCAGGACACTGCAAGTATGGATATTTTTAACTTTCCATTATACGTTTGTGATTTATTTGTATTGCTTCGAGTTATTTTGGTTTCGTTGTTGTTAATTTGTTGAGATCTTCGTTAGAATTCACGACCACTGGATTTCAAGAAACAACGTTTTTAAACGCTTGTGGATTATTCGTGGTTTATCTCGTTAATTTGTTTGACAAATATTTTTATTGTTTCTACGGCAGTGCTAACAGTGAGCGACGATGTTTCTCTATTCAAAGATTAAAATAAAGATGATGGAGCATTAATAGTTCTGCAAGAAACGCCAATGAATTTTGCAAAGCTGAACTCGACGGATTTTATCGTTTAAGGTTATGTTCGTGCTGTTTTCGTTATTTATTCAATTAGTTCCTAGATCCGACCTTACGTATCGTCAAAGTAGTCTTTCTGGGAAGTCACTCGTGTTTTCGTCTAACCATTTTATTTTCCATGCGTGCATCTCGGTGGCATATTGGCATATTGATCTTACCGTAGCAACTCCTCGCCAGCGCCAACTATAAATTAACACAAAAATATTTTTGATCGAACGTTGCGAATAGAGTCGCGCATCGGAACCTCCCGAAAATTGTCAAATTACTCGATGGTAAGGAACGACGTCGCTCGTTGCTCCAAAAATATATTTTCACGCTTGTGTTGAATACACGCATAGTCACCGATTCGCACACACACACACACACACACTACAGTCCCAATCAATACGAGGGCCACACGCACAATACACGGACAATAATCACAGTGTCGCGATAACCATTACATAATTGTGCACATTTTCGCGAAACAAACACTCGTTCAACCTGTCCAAACATGTCACGTGAATCTTCATCCGCGGAAACAGGGAAAAAGAAAAGTGGCGAAAAGAAGCGCAAGGCACAGGTTATCATTTTGAAAATGTAGTGTTTTCGCGCCTAAGATCTGGCAACGTTGCGTGGCTTACGTTGCTGCTGCTGCTGCTGCTGCTGTGCGTTTCCCATATCAAAGGTTTAGTTGAGTTCTTGCCTTGGCAGCAGCGCAGTCGTACGACAGAAGCGTAGTTGCTGTACAGTTTGGGAGAGAACGAGCGACCAGTTCACTCTCTGTGAGTTTCTGCGTCGTAACACCACAGTTGTTTTGTTGTTGTTGTTGTTGTGTCTACCTTTAATTAAAAAGATAATACTGTTTGTGCAAGGATGGCTACTTCGAGTCTCTGAGTGCATAATCGCGCTGCAGAGCGGACCATGAATTCAGAGTACGTACAAATATTTTAATAAAAAAAATAACTCTGTATCTTTTCGTTTTCCGTTTACTGCGCGCAGATTCTCTCTCAGTCTCTCTCTCTCGCGCAAAGAGCGCCCCTCTCCCACGTCAGGCTCTTTGTTTCTATTTCGTATATACTTTCTCTCGCAAAGTCATAGCACAGCTCGTTCTTTATCTCTATTCTTAGTTCACGCTCTCCCTTTCGGAAAATTTCTCGAGTTTTCTAGGTTAAGTGCGAGAAAGAGAAAGAGAGAGAGGAGGCGAGGACAAAGGGTAGTCTGCAGTAGTGGTATTTAAAAAGGCGGGCAGTTTAAAAGGTACGTACCCTGGGCAAGCTCGTTGGGGGCGGAGCCGAGAGAGAGAGAGAGAGAGAGAGCTCTGGTCGTCGCGCTTGCAACCATCCTAACCCTGCGAACCACGAGGAGGAGAGGTCGACGCATGCGAGCTCCGTTCTCTCGTTGTACAGTTCCAGTCCAGCCAGTTCCTACCGTGTAGGTCTACACACATACGTACGTATGTGTGTACTCGTCTTTCTGTCTCTTTCTCTCTCTGTTCCGTCTGCGTGTGCTCATGAGAACGCACAGTCTGCAGTTTGGGTGTGTGGGTAGAGAGAAACGAGTGGCGATGAACTTGATGGGAGAGAAAGAGAGCCCTCACAGGTAGGAGCAAGTATGTGTCTGTGTGTTGCTGTGCGCTGGCCCGGTTAGGACGACCCTGACACGGACGAAGCTTGTGTCGCGGAGGTCGCTGGGTACTTAGATTATTTATTCTTGTTATTCGTCATCGTTAGCGTCAATAAACGAACCACCCTCGCATCTTTCGATCGATTCTTTTTTAATATCCAGCGAAAACTACGTACTCGTTGTCGTCTAAAATAACGCCAACGAACGACAAAATAGCAAGAAGACAATTGTTTTTTTTTCCCAAAGTCACGCGCAACTCTCACGTGTAGCTGCACATGCGAGCTCTCGATAGACTTTGTTTATTTACGATTTCACCGACAGGTGTGTGCGTTCCGTCGTGCATGTCTGTGCTCGCTGTTGTATGTAATTTCATTTTTGATCAAGGACTCGAGAAGGAGAGAGAGAGAGAGAGAGAGAGAGAGAGGGCGAGAGAGGTCGAGAGAAAAGTTTCGAAGTCTTTTAAAAAGGACCCGGGGGGAGACCGGTTGTACCTGACTGCGTGCGTGTGTGTGTGCGAGTCTGTGTATGTGCCTACACCTTCGAAATCATCGGAGAGACTTGTATTCTCGCGAAGCGAACCACAATCCCGTTACAAGTGTCTTCCTCTTCTTCTTCTTCTTCTTCTTCTTCAAACGTAGGCATCGTTGTCGTAATTGTACGTTTGTTAAGGATTTTCTTATTATTTCGGAGTCGAGCTCAAAGTGTAACGATCAACGGAAACGTTAGCTTTGAGGATTGCCGTTTAATTGGTGTCTATAATTGGCCGTATATTGCTGCCTTCAAGTACGCACTTTGTATCGTAGCATTCGAAAAATATTGGGTGCGTCCCGTGACTACTGCTCTGCTCGTACAATCGCTCGGTCAGTACGAGCATTATCTACATCGCCGTGCGATGAAAGCTCTTCGTAACGAACTTGTGTATCCGTTCGTTACACGGCATTATCCTAGATTCATTGATTTAAAAGGAAAAGAAGAAATTGGTTGTGCAGCGAACGTCTATCCTTAATTTCAAACGGGCTCTAATTGGAGTTTTCACCGAGGTTTCGATCGTAAAATCTCGCGCAGAGTGCACGGTTTTCACGCTCGTGTGTACGCGCGATGTCAAAAATTAAATACGCTCGGTTGGAAGCCGCGTCAAACGTGTTTTCAACCAAATTTTGAACAACGACGAGAAATCAATTTCGCGCGACACTTTCAATTGGATCAAAGCTGAGAACAACACTCGCGATAGTGTCCGTAATATAAGGATGCCAAGAAAACGTTTACAAGAAATCGTTTGTATTATCCTAGATTCACTCTCAAGCGTGTGTGCGCGCGCGCGCGTTCGCGTGGAAGGCCTACCTCAACGTGGAAAAAAAACCTACCTACGAGCGTGCGTCAGCCGGAATATAACGAATGTAACAACGCACTACGAGAGGGACGTCGATAACGCGAAACGCGCGCGCACGAGAAAAGCAAACCGTCTCTATTCGCGACGCTCCGAAGTAACGATAAAAATCAAGGCGTAAAGTACGAAAAATTCTTGAATTTCTGGTACGTGTTGCGATACTGTAAAACATACGGGTATCAATCGTGATAGCGAGTCAAAGCTACGCGAACGAAGGGTTGTCTTTGGCCCTATACACATTACGGTTGTTGCACTCTCTCTCTCTCTCTCTGGCTCTTTGTTATCGAGCGCCGCTATTGCTGCATATACGTATACGCACACGTCGTCGTCGTCTCCGAGCTCTCTTTCTCTCGCCCCAATATCATTTCTCCCCTCGCTCTCTTTCGTTCCCGCTCTCTCTTTCTCTCTCGCTCTCGTGTTCGATATAACGCAGTTCTAGTGGTCATTCAACGCTGCCACGAGGCTTATCGACAGCGAAAGTGCGCCGCGTTTTCTCGCGATTTGCGACGATGCGAGAACGTTTTTATACGCTGCTCCTACTGTGCTGCTGCATTTACTTACGCTTTGTTTGCACGCGACACCAACGAGCGAACAATAACGAAACAACCAGCAATCCAAGATAGAGTCTATGGAGATGAAAGAAACAACAACGCCGAGTCGAACTGTGGGTCAGCGCGCAGCCGAGTCCCCTGTGGGACTGACGGCTACGGGCCACAGGGCCCGAGTTATTGCAATTTTGGGCGTGGACCCCCACTCTCGCTTTTACTAGTTTTCCACGCCTTTCCCAAACTCTCTCTCTCTCTCTCTCTCTCTCTCCGTTTCCCTCTCTTAGCGCTACGCTAATTTACTCCAGACCCTCTTTGGCACCTCCCATTTGCTAACAGGAGAAAAAGCTCTGAAAATGCTTTTCGCGGTGGAACGCTCGCGTAGCAAGGCAAAGAGCCTTCGAAAAAAATTTATTCGCACTACGTGTAATAATAGTATCGTTCGATATGTATTTTTTTATTGTAGTTCCCCCCTCGAATAAGTCAAGTTCTTCGGTATCAAACAGCGTAGCGATAGAGAGAGAGAGAGAGAGAGAGAGAGGAGACGCATCGACCAATAACCACAGATACCTTATCTGAACGTAAATTTTCCGAAAATAAAAACAACGAAATCGTTGTAAATAAAAACATTCGTTCTCGTCTGGCGTTCGAGACGTATAACGGACGTTACATTTTAAACAAATACACGTACATTTTGATGCGTCTTTTCTCGATCGTTGTTCTTTTGCTCTTTTGCGAGCGATAGCTGCATACGACGTTAGATCTAAATAAAAGATCAGCTGGGCATGGTAAGGCCATACATGTGTATGTATATAAATTTCGCGAGACTGGGCATATATAAACATGCGCAGACGCGAGCAAACAGCGGTATATAAGCGGTAGCTCGTTGCTGCTGATTCGTAAGCTCGAATCGGATTGGTCTTGTTGCCTGATGACGTAGTCCGCGCACGAAGCGTTGAAAATCCTCGAGAGTTCGCGGATCAACGCTAACGCACTCTCGAGAGCCTCCAATATTATTATATCCTCGTTAAAGTACACGATAAACGCTGTTTTTCAATGTTTCCTTTCTCTTGTCTTTTTTCTATCGATAAACCTCCAAAAGAGCGACAAACCTCGTCGTCGAGTTATCGTCCTCAAATATGCGTCAACCCTTATTTCCTTCGTACCTGGATGGCTAAGGGGAGCATTAGAGTGAGCAAGAGTGCCGTCGTTGTCTATGTACCTAAGAAAATGTTAACGATGCGTCAGCTAGCTCTTTGTGTGTAAGCCTACCTACATGTATGTGTCTGTACGCGCGCGTCTGTGTGGTACACGTATGTACATGTGTACGCACGTACACTCACACACGTATCCACGTCTCTCACATACGTGCAATGGAATTACACAAATGTAATGTACGAGTAAATGTCCAGTGGATAGAGCCTGGATTATATGAGGAAGAGGGGCGGTAGGGTGGTATAGTCGAGAGGGGGAAGGGTTCTCCCAAATCTCGGGGAATGCGGCAGTATGTCTAGCGTTAGCCGTCCGACATCGACTGTGTGCAGTATCAGTACGGCTCCTCGGTTCGATCGATTCTCCTCTCGACGTTTTTTCACCGTCTTTTCGCTGTTGGCTATGACGTTAGTCAACCGTTCTTCTCTTGGTTAGTCCTCCAAATTATCTATTTTCTGGCTCGTGCTCTTTTTTTTATATTCGTTTCTTAATTTTTATCGTAAAGTAAGCCACACACGGGAACAACCATTTTGTGCCTTCTGTCTAATTCGTGGAATAGAACGAGAGTTGCTTGCTCAGCGATTCCACGGGATATATTATTCATTTGCGACACGAGTGAACAAGTCTCGTTGCACAACTAAATGCATAAGTTTCTTGTGTCCTCCTTTTTTTTTTTCATTTTGATGTGTCATTATTTACAGCGTTGACGATAACCTTGGCCCTCGGGGCGTCAAAAGTTTTTTTGAATATTCGGATTGAAATCGTGTTTTCTTTTTCATGGATAAGGTCACCTTTTTCGCGACTCGACGCTCGAAAATGGTGTTTTTTTTCTTCAAATGTTCGTAACAGTTTCTTTTTTAATGAGTTTTTGAGGTTAAGCTTGAAATTGACAGGAATCTATTATAATCATATTTAATTCCTATGTTGCGTAGTTTTTACGTAATATAAATAAACATAGCTATTGCAGTGCTGTCAGAAATACTATACTAATAGTCACTGAATTACCGCTCGTCACAGATGAATCACCAAACATTTCTCTCACTATTGCATCAAATGTGTATGCATATCACTTTTCTTTTCAACTTTTCTTCGTGGTGTATTTTAAAGAGAATCGGATCAATTGAAATAATTCCATTTAATACTACAAACCAAACAATCTGTTATTCGTAAAGCAATTTCCACTAATCTTGTTTTTTTTTCCTTGCAGATAGAATAGTGGCATGAGTCGATTAATCTATGGCAGATCAACAAGATCAGTCGTCATCCGGGGGGTCTGTAGAGAAGGCCAGTGCTTCAACAGACACCTCTAAATCCAAGGGGAAGAGTTCAAGCAGTGGTGGAAGTAGTGGGTACAGGAAGCGTCACAGTAACAACTCTGTGCAGGCTACATTCGAAGAGAAAAGACGTAGACAAAATAGTGCTGTTGATTCGCAAGTACCACAGCCACCAAGTCATAAGCCTCAGCGTCAAATTGAATCCTCCAAAGGAGAAGGTAGATCAAGGAATGAACGTAGAAGTAATGGAGCTGGTTTAGAATGCTTATTCGGTAAGTTTGACGTCTATGTGCGTTATTGAAATGATCATTTGAGAAATTGTTACATCTTCGAATCGATTAACTTACTTTTAAAAAGGTCAGTTATCAATTTGAGTAATAGCTGAGATGATAACGAATGTTCTGACATTTTAGTTTACGTACTGTTTCATACAGTATAATTA
This sequence comes from Chouioia cunea, assembly GCA_030064505.1. Taxonomy (NCBI): domain Eukaryota; kingdom Metazoa; phylum Arthropoda; class Insecta; order Hymenoptera; family Eulophidae; genus Chouioia; species Chouioia cunea. The sequence continues at coordinate 10,104,652 of JAOPFQ010000001.1, read as the reverse complement.
TTTACTTGTTTCTATGATTTCACTAACTGAAGAGTAAATAAAAAAAAATGGATAACAAATATGTCAGATAAAAAAAATGCAACAATTGACTCTTGATTGCTGGTATCTTTTAATCATCTAAAGTAATATAAAATTGTACATGGCATTGAAATTTCTTATCTTTTCAATAGATACAGATTGGAAACAGCAGCAAAGAACGCACCAGACTAATTACAACTCTAGTGGGAACAACTCAAGAATACGTGGCTCGAAGCCTAACAATTTACCAGAATTAAGCTCAGCTCTTATCGACTGTGTAGCATCACGCACAAGATCTCGTACTCCTCAAAATCCACAAGTGTACTCGCAAGGCTATAATAGCTTTGACTCAACTTTGTCTAGTGGTTACGGTAGTAGTGGTAGAAAAGCATCTTTTATCAGTAACAACTTGACTCCAACCACCCCAGTTTCAAGTCATCCGTCAACTTCTAAGACTAGCAGAGGTAAGTACATCATTTCACTTTCTGTTTTGCAACTGCAATCATTAGTACTCCTTTTGTAGTACTAGATCAACTCAAAATGCAAAAATTACCTGAATCAACGTGTATATTTTAGAAGAAACAAAGATCCATAAATGAAAAAAAAATCTCATAATATGTAGTTTGAGTTGTAAAAGTACATTCAAAAAGTACATCAAGCAAATGGGGATGTGGTAAAGGGATCAGTTATCAATATAACACAATAATTCTATCATTACTCTGCATTTTTCGCAAAAGCATGGTTTCTAATTGATAAGAAAAGCCTGTGGGTACAAGGAAATTGGTTTCAAGCTTATATCTGCGTTGCGAAAAGAAAAAAACACGCTTGCTACTAAGTAAAAATTGATCCAAAAATGAATCGTTTAAAATTTATCTACATTCAATATTAGCACAGACACAAATAATTGTTTCGGTTTCTACACTATCTGGATAATTATTAGGAAATTGATTATCAGTTGTTATCAAGTATTGTGATGTCTTGAGATATCATTTCTGACATCTGGCATTCAATTGCGTATAAAGAACTTTGAGTAAAAAGAAAGAAATGTATACCGTTGTTTCTAAATTGTTTACATACAGCACATTCACTCAGGCGGTTTTAGTAAAGAACATTGATCTGTAAGCTAAAGTCATTAAGTTGTAATTATTGTAAGCAGTTGTGGTAGTGGCGTAAATATGTATATGTATCTATTGCAAGGGCTCAAACGCTTTTAGAACGTAAAAGAAAATTAGCAAGCAAAATATTAGAGCTAGGTTTATTGAAATAAATAAAAGAGTCTATTCGGAATGTATCACATTAGGCACGAAGATGAGCGAATGTCTGGAAGGATTTGTGTCTGCTGTGAAAGCGCTTTTTCCCATATCAGCGCAAACATACCATCAAGAAGGTAAGCCTGCGGTATAATGTAACTCTTAAGTAACTTTTAATCGCATTTTCTGATCTATATTCCTCCCTTTTTCGTTTTTTATGTAGAAGCTATTAAAAGTCAAAGAATGCCGTTTACCTCAAAATATGTATTATATACTGTACGTCTCTGCGTTTATCCAGACATTGCACCAGCTAGTAGGCTATATTTTTGAACAAAAAGTATCAGTATTGCTGACTTTTAAGTTTGTTTGCATGTAGCTGGAAAAATACATTTAATTATTATATCTCTTGTAATTTCTGTATTCTTTGTGCAAAGTTCATTTAGGTTTTTAATCCGATGAATTAAAAGTACTGCAAACATTTTGAAAATATGCCAAAGAGCCAGTTTATAGTACTACTTTGCTAGAAAGAAACTCAAGTTGAATTGTTGACAAAATTATACAGATATTAGGTCATTACTCTGCTATTGCTGTTGATCTACCCATGCTTCTGTCAATCAAGTGTCAATCAAGTGTGTGTATTTGAAATTGTTTTAAAAGCTTTTCGTAAAATTTTTACATCAATTTTGAATAAGCAAAACTTGTGAATCTAGAAAAGTATTATATGCTCAAACGTTCAAACTGTAGAATATGTAGAATAATTTTGGAATATTTGATAACTGCAAACCACATTTAAAATGACGTTTTACTCAAATACTATAATTTCTAATTTGATTGAAACGATGTAGTTCGGACATTATGACAATTTAAGCTTAAATATCATGGTTCTGAATTATTATTTTGTATGCATTACGTACTGCAATTTTTGCTAATAATAAACACACGTGTACGTCTCAGTGTGTGGAATCTGCATGGGAAAACAAAAATATATCCTATTGTCAAACGATTTATTTACTTATTTTTTTATTAACAATAACGTATTTATCTATGACGTTTATAAACTGTGGCTGCAAAACGTACATTCTTAAATATTTCATAAATCAAGGCCTTAAGAGGCAAACGTTACGTCATTATTGTTGGACAAAAATGTGCGCTGATTTTTTGCGTTAGGACGAAAACAAAAATTCTGCAATTTAGAATTGAAAACTTGACTGTAAACGTTGAATGTTTTGTTGTGTTGACTTGAAAATAACTGTCGAAAAATCTCTTTTTCAGTGCATTATTTTCGAATCGCATATCGTTTAAACGAAGTTTATGAGTTTTGTGAATTTCCCTGTGGAATAATCGAAAATGATGCATCAGCCTATCGGCTTTCGTTGTTAATTAACGATAAATCAAACGTACAATCGTAAAGTTAACCTAAGCTCAAACGTTCAACTACTCGTGGAAAGCAATGATGCAAAATTGCATACGTACGAATACAAAAATTGCGTGCGCCTCGATCGATCGATGAACCGAAATAAAGTCAAAAAATGACTTGCCATGCTTATCATTGTTAATAATCATTTATAATTTCATCACTACAATTATCACCCACACAACAAATTCTTTTGTCCACTCTCTCTCTCTCTCTCTCTCTCTCTCTCTCTCTCTCTCTCTCTCTCTCTCTCTCTCTCTCCAATTTTCACTCTTCCTCTCTGTCGCACGCGTACACGATAAATACCAAACCAGCGGATGAATGGCTCAAGCGTCTGTCGCTCGAAAGGACATTTTCGTAAAACCCGACGAGATAACCGCGTAGAAAAAATGGGGGAGGGCCGAGAGGAATGCGTTTCGGAAAATCAGATGAACGTGCTCTGCACACGTGCGCGCTAGGCCTCGTGCAGTCCGGGGGATTTTACGTACGCTAATGGTGGTGTTAGCTCGAAGGGAAAGGTCTAAACGAACTAACGAGTGAGCGAGCGAGCGAGCGACCGACCGAAAGACCGAATGCACTTACTTTTGAAGAAGCGAGCGCGTATTATACACACACACACATATATATATATATATATATATATATATATATATATATATATATATATAATATATGTATGTATATACATATACATGCAATGGACGAGCGACTGGCCTCCCACGTGCTCGTTCTAAAAATACAAAGGACGCTCGCGCTCTAGATTCGAGCCATCCGTCCGTGTCCCCCGTACAACACGCAGTCTTGATTAACTCTCGTATACGCATCGTTGCAGGTTCGAAGCAAGCGGTGCAGCAGTGCAGCAGTAGCAGCAGCGCGTCATCGTCCTCCTCGTCATCGTCGTCGACGAACGAGTTCGCCAAGGCAGCGGCAGCAGCAGCAGCAGCGGCGGCGGCGGCTGCGGCAGCGGCAGCGGCGGCTTCGGGCAGCGGTAACACCTTAGCCAGAGTGGGTAACGCGGCAAGTAGCAGCGGCGGTGGCGGCGAAGGCGGTGCAGCTGCGGTCAATCTTACGTCCGCGGCTCATGAAGTCGTCGCAGCCGCCGCCGCCGCCGCGAGCACGAGCAGCAACTCGGTCGCCGGTTACCACCACCTCTTGGCTCCTGCCGCAAGCAGTGCTGCTGCCAGCAGTGTCGGAGCTGCTGCTCCTCCGTTACTCGCTGTGCCGCAGCACAAGCATCTGCTACGCTCGCGCGTCAAACTTGGTAACGAGCATCTCAAAGACTTCCAACAACAGAGCAAACATCCCGGCAAGTACCACAAGAAGGATTCCGGTTCGGCGAGCTCCTCGTCGTCTAGGTGAGCTTACGGCACCGATGGCAGTGCTATTTTCGCTACCACTGGCCCCTTTATTCACAAGGTTGTTGCACGCGCGTTTGTTGGGATACAAAAGACTGCCGCGGAGTGCACGGAGAACTGTTTGTTCGTTCGATCGTTCCACCGCTGTCGTTTGCCATTGACGTTGCCGTGGGATCGTGAATTTTTATGTAACGACACGTCCACTTTTTTCCAGCTTTGTCACGTGTTTCGCGCTTGCACGAGCGTTCTTTTTTTCGGAGCTCAAACTGCGTTTCTGCGTTTTCGCTTGCTGATAGTGCGCTTCGGTGATAAACGATCGCGGCGATAGAAAAATGGTCGATAATCGCGTTCCGACGTTTCTAAAATTGAATCTAAAACTGAAGTTTCAAAGTGAACGTTTGCTCGTTTAATGTCTTGGGGTGCAATAATCAATCGCTTATGGGAAAGGTAATTGACTTATATAAGATTGAACGTTTCATTGGGAGCACCGTGCGAAGAGCTTCTAAACGCACTTTTCAATCTCGTTATAGATCAATGATTACGTACTATTTATTTATAGCGTAAAAGGTCGTACGCTGGCGAAACTATATAAAGACAATCAAAACTTATAATTGACGCGATACGTTCACCTAATTTACTTTTCACATCTCCTGCTATTCAAGTCCGTCTAAATAAATTCGGTCGTCGTGCGCGCAAAAAGTGCAACGGTACTACGCTTACTCGGTTTGATGAAATCGTCAAGGCAAACGGTAATACTGCGGTGCACATTTACAATTCCAAGTTTGACGAATGGTATTAATATGCTCCGTAAACGATGCGGAGCGATGATCGTTCGTAATAATCAAGCATCGATCCGTAATCGTCGGAATTGCAAGAAAAATACTTGTTGTATCTCGCGACGGGGGGTTTTCGTGACAATTGATTCCGCGATTTCGTCGAGTCCCGAAGAATCCACTCGTTTAGCCCTCGGTGAGATGCTCCATCTGGCCTGATGCCGCCACGAGGTTAAAATGTGCCTATAGGTATAGGCTTGTACCGAAATGGATTTTCAGGTATAGTGTCGTGCATCTCCAAGGGCTACCCCATAATTCGTCTCTGGCGTCAGTCTGTTTCCGTTCGCGTTCGTGGCCTGAAGCGCGTGGTTTCTTTCTATGATGGACAAACTATACAAACGTTTCAAATTGTAATAACAAGACAAGTATTTCGTATAATCGATTGCGTTGGCGTTAACGACGTATCGTACGAGCGAACACCGCATCAACTGCATCGAACAACTGCATCGAACAACTGCATCGATCGGTGCACTTCGAGGCGCAGTCGATATCGAGAAAGAGAAATTTAAAGAGCACGTTTTCGAGTTGTGGCTGCATATACCGTGGCTGAATGCGGCGTTGCTGAACGAGCGTGTTTAAATTTTTCAGGCATCGTTCGTCGTCGCGTGTTCGAAAAACGACCACGGCAGCGAGTGCGGCCGAGGCGGCTTGTGCAGCAGCGGTAGCTGCTAGTGCCGCGGGTGGCGGTGCTAGTTTTGCAATGTCAACTGGTGATTCGTTGACCAACGGCAGTGGAAACGCTAGCGGTCTGACGCCTACGTCTTCGTCAACGGCAGTAGGAACGTCTACTGTGGCAACAGCAGCTCAAGTACCACCAACGTTGCCTTTGCCTATTTCTGGCACTGAAGAGGACATCACACAACAAGCCACGCAACCGATGCCAACTGGTGGTGGACCTTCGGGAATGAGCGGAGGTGCAGCTGCGGTGGATAGTGAAAGCGACGACGGCGAAGTTGGACGACTGCAGGCATTGTTGGAAGCCAGAGGTTTGCCACCTCACGTGTTCGGTGCGCTTGGACCAAGGATGCAACATCTGCTCAATCGAAGCATGGGTGCAAGCAGCGGTAAATCTAGTGAATATTTGCAATGGGTGCTCGCAGCGGGGGACTTTGACAGCTTTCGTTAGATCTAAGCAAGATTTAAGGGATTACAGATATTATTTATAATCTCACGGTGATGCCGATAAACAGCTAGACAGGCAGCCAGCCATGCACGTTGTTTTCGGGGCACGTTCTTTTAATACACGATTCAGCGCTAAATTTAGACGTACGCTGTTAGCGAGCATGTCGTTGTTTTGCTCTTGACTTTAAAAGAATACGTAATATTTTTGCAATAGCCGTAAGCATTCGATCAATTGTTCGGCAGTCACGTGCTACTTCATAATCCGATTCACAGTAACGTTGCGTATCGTAAACGTCGTCTCACTGGCATGGACGTACGATTCTTTTTTTAAGTCCAAAGCAAAACAATAGCTTGTCTATGTTATGCGTTTATGTTGTATATATAGTTTTAAAAATCGGGCAAGTACTCGCATGATTAATCTTTTGCGTATCAAATACATTGTACTTAAAGCATAAGACATTTGAAGGATTGTCAAAAGAAAAATAATGCCAAACGCTCACCGATAACTAATTACAAAGCTTTAACTCATACCGTCACATCTAAATAAAATCGTAAATAAATATATAGAGTAAAATCGCGTTCTCATTGACACACGTTTAAAATGCAATATATCTAAGAAAACTTCAAAATTCGCACGTGTAAGCACCTACGTTTCTATTATATGAATCACGCACACACACATCAGAGTAGTCATCATGAAAAACGTGTTTTTTTTTCTGTTTGGCCCGCAACCCTTTCACAATGTAGGTCTTTACCTGTCAATTTCAGCTGCAAAAGCGCAACAGCTTTTAGCTGGACTGCAAGCCGTTGACGACGAAAGCGAGCAGCTCCAAGCGGTCATTGGAATGGGCGAAATTCTAGTGATGGGTAACGAGGACACCCTCACCGGTTTCCCCGTAAAGCAGGTCGTTGCAGCTCTCATCAATCTACTTGGTATCGAGCACAATTTCGTCATAATGACACATGCGTGCCGGGCTTTGACCTACATGATGGAAGCCTTGCCACGTTCGTCGACTGTCGTCGTCGATGCTGTACCGGTGTTCTTGCAGAAGCTTGAATCCATCGAATGCATGGACGTGGCCGAGCAGTGCTTGACAGCTTTGGCTATGCTGTCACGAAGACACAGCAAGACCATCCTTCACGCGGTAAGTATCCTTAGCAACAACTTTTTATTCGTCCGAAACTCACCGTCAGCTACGAAGGGTAAAGAGTGTAATGTTGTCTTTTGTCATTTGGTACTTGTAGGGTGGAGTATCAGCTTGTTTGAAGTTCGTCGACTTCTTCAACATCACCGCTCAACGTGCAGCTTTGACGATTACCGCGAATTGTTGTCAAAATCTCCATCCCGATGACTTTCATCTTGTAGTGGACAGCCTTCCGCTTCTCACTAGCCGTCTGACCAATCAAGACAAAAAGAGCGTCGAATGCGTGTGCCAAGCCTTCAGTCGCTTGGTTGACAGCTTCCAACACGACGAAGTGATGTTGTACAAAATCGTGAATTCCGAGTTATTGCAAAACTTGCAACAATTGGTGAGTTGATTTACACTTATCGCGAGTTTGTGTATTTTATCTGGTGACCTAGTGGACGTTGATAAATTTACCTGTATTTTCTAGTTAATGATAACGCCTCCAGTAAACAGCACCGGCAATTTCATAACAGTACTACGAATGCTTTCTGTGATATCGAATCGCTGCTCCGACCTAGCGATACTGCTCCTCCAGCAGAACATAGCATATACTCTAAGCTATCTTCTGACTGGTTCCCTAGACGTTAAGATGGAGGACGTTGAGTTGGTACCACGTTCACCGCAGGAACTCTTCGAGATAACGTGTTTGATCGAGGAGCTGATGCCACCGTTGCCTACGGACGGCATCTTCAATGTAGATAGTTTACTCGATAGATCTAGCAATCAACAAGAGACCGTTATCTGGGAATGGCGCGACGAGAGACAGTGCTGTCATCCGTTTAGCAGTATTGATTCCAGGATTATTGAAGTACACAGAGTTTTTGTCTGCTCGAAATCGTTATTTTGGTATTCAACTAGTGTAAGTCTGTAATGAATTTTTTTTCAATATTCGCAGATGGCTTTTCAAAACGGAGAAGACGAAATTTGCCTGTCCACTCTCGGACGCACATATACAATTGATTTAACTGTGATGAAGCAAATTAACGAAGACATTGGAGTCGCTAGAAGTATTTTTCGTAGAGTAAATGCTCAACCCACTGAAGGAGAAAACGTACCTTCATCGTCAAGGTCAGTTTTCGCGAAACAGCATTATGACGGAATAATAAATTTGTTGAAAAATGTAATTTGTTAATTATTAATTCTTTCTTTTCAGCAACTCTTATGTTGTGCCTCTGGTAGTCAAGGTTAATGAGTGGGTTGTGAATTTTATACGAACACTGTTCTCTGTGTTGTATGAGGTATACAGTAGTTCAGCTGGTCCGGCTGTTAAGTGTAAATGCTTACGGGCATTACTTAGAATGTTATATTACTCACCAAGCGATCTTCTAAAGGTGTGTACAAATTTTGCTCTACATAAAAATAATAATAATAGACTAACGTTAAATAAATCTCATAATCTTCTTATTTCTAGGAGATGTTGAAGAATCAAGTAGTTTCCTCTCATATAGCTGGAATGTTAGCATCACAAGATTTGCGAATAGTTATTGGAGCTCTGCAAATGGCAAACATATTAATGACAAGGCTGCCTCACGTTTTTAGAGTACATTTTCATCGTGAGGGAGTGTTGCATCAAGTACGTCAGCTAGCCGATCCAGATATTCCTCTGGGAGTATCTCCACCCAAGTGTCCTTCTGGTCAGTATATTTGCTATACGCATCATACGCCAAAATCACATGATTGAAAAATCTTTCACGTTTTATTTTATGCTTAGGTACATTACCAAGTCCACAACCAGGACCATCAAGCACTCCTCTATCTTCCACGATGGCATTGTCTTCTAGTAGTGCCACATCGCCGATTGCCTCGCCGACAACGAACGGCAACATTCTATTCGGTACAATAGCCACAAGTCAAATGAAGCCAAACCTCGCTGCCACTATGGAGACTCGTAGTAGATCCGACTTGAGCGTTAGTATGGAAGACTCTACCACACCGCCAAATGCTCACAGTAGATTGGGTGATGTACTCAAACGAAAGCGTCAGAATAAGAAAAGTAGGTTTTCACGTTTGGGAAGTAATACATCACCGCAATCTCAACAGGCAGAGTCTTTGTTTACCAATTTCACACCTAAGAATAGTCGTTTCTTGGGCAATCTGAATCCAGCTCGCTGGGGCAAAAAGTCATCGTCGCCAAATAATGCAAATGATAAGAGAGATTCTAGTTCGTCCACGAGTTTGTCGAAACCACCAAGTAATCCAAGTTTGACTGGTAGCAATCGTGAAAAAGCCAAAGCTTGGGTACGAGAAGAGGCACAACAATTTTTGATTAGATATCAATTGGATGCTCCATGCACGCATCCCGCGCTCACTGTCCTGTCGAGACTGACTGCAGCAATACAACGTTTGCAATCAAGTGTACGTTTCAATGCCTTCGTTTTCGTTTCTATTATATTGTCGAAAATTCGTTTTATGTGAAGTGTTTGTTTTTATTGCTAATCTTCGTCTTTTCAGGATTTGGAGGAGATGTATTCTGCGCTTACTGAACTCCGTGATGTGATCTTGGAGAGTGACATTTCGCCGTTTGAAATGAATCACAGCGGATTGATTAAAGCTCTGCTTAATTATCTTACTACGACGGAAAGTCCTGGTAGTCGTTACGATCGTCTCAAAATGTTCTGGAAACTATTTGCAGAATCTACAGTAAGTAACATTTAGATTTATACATAGTTGTAATTTGAATTTTCAGTGAGATTTTTCGTAATGACCAACCATTGTATTTTACAGTTGCAAAAAGAAAACTTGGCAGACATTCAGCCTGGTGCATTTGGAGCATTGGTTTCCAAACTCAGTAGTTGCGTATCCCAACTGGAACAGTTTCCAGTCAAAGTTCATGATTTACCAGCTGGTTCAGGAGCCGGCAGAGGCGGCACAAGCGCACTCAAATTCTTCAATACTCATCAACTGAAGTGCAATCTCCAGCGTCATCCAGACTGCAACAATTTGAAACAGTGGAAAGGTGGTACCGTAAAAGTCGATCCACTTGCTCTTGTACAAACCATAGAACGTTATTTAATGGTTCGTGGTTACGGAAGAGTACGCGATTCGGAATCCATGATCAGCGATGACGACAATAGTGAGGACGATATAGATGATACCCTCGCGGCAGTTGTCATTAGTCAAGGCTCGGCGAAGCACAAATTGCAATTTTTAATTGGAGACGAAATTCTTCCGTTTAACATGACCGTTTATCAAGCTGTGAGACAGTTTAGCTGTCCAAACAATGATCATTCAGAAGCTGATGCTGATAGTGAGCCTCCTCTTGGTCACGATGCGGTCTGGGTGCAAACACACACGATATATTATAGGCCAGTACCCGAGGAGGACTCATCGTCATCGTCAAAACCGGGCTCTAGCTCGCAATCTAGTAGCCGCAAGGGCAAAGGCAAAAGTACAAAGATTCTCTCTAAGAGGAAAGAAGATAGTCTGTGGCTCGAGGGATCGATACCTCAACAACGCTGCCCCTTGACGCCATTCTTGACACCGAGTCTACCATCGGCTGTCACTATTTCCGATGCTTCACTCGATGGCTTGTGCCTATTACGCCTTCTCTACTCTCTAAATCGCCACTGGGGTGTGCTCTACCCGCACGTTAAGAGTATTAATGTATTATCTTCACAAGACTTCATTAATAATAAGATAGCAGCTAAAGTCAGTAGACAACTGCAAGATCCGCTAGTCATTATGACTGGAAATCTACCTTCTTGGTTACAGCAAATTGCTTCAGTTTGGTACGTAATCGGCAGTTGTGGTTAACCGCTAGTTTTTTTGTTGAAACAATAAATACAATGTTTTCTTTTTTAATTTTTAGTCCGTTTTTGTTTCCGTTCGAAACGAGGCAACTTCTGTTTTATGCAACGTCCTTTGATCGTGATAGAGCATTACAGCGACTTCTCGATTCTGCGCCAGAATTGAGCGGTACAGATAGTCAAGAAAGAGTCACGCCGAGACTGGAAAGAAGAAAACGAACCGTTTCACGAACTGATATTCTTAAACAGGCCGAACAAGTTATTCAAGATTTGGCTTCGAGTAAAGCTTTATTGGAAGTGCAATACGTTAATGAGGTAAACATTTATGAGATTTAATTTGGTTTTTCTTTGCTTCAAATATAGCGAAACGTAGATGAGTGTAAATACGAAATGTTTGATTTTAGGTCGGAACCGGACTCGGACCTACTTTAGAATTTTACGCGCTAGTATCAAAAGAACTCCAACGTGCTGATTTAGAGTTGTGGCACGGCAGTTCAAATCCTACAGGAGAAGGCTATGTGTATGTTTCACAAGGTTTATTCCCTGCTCCGATTGCATGGAACACTAAAGTCTCTCAACTTGCCAAACTCAAAACGAAATTCAAATTCTTAGGGAAGTTTATGGCAAAAGCTATTTATGATTCAAGAATGGTGAGTATTTTCAATTTTCGATACTTTAAACATTATTTCGGTGATATTTTGAACTCTATTTAAAATGATTTTTTTCGTTTTACAGTTGGATCTTCCATTCAGTTTAACTTTCTATCGTTGGCTGCTGGGTGAAGAGCATGCGCTTAATTTATCAGATCTTGCCTATGTAGATTCTGATGTATATCGCACTCTTTGTAAATTGCAAGACATTGCTAAACGGAAAGAATTGATCGAAAAAGATCAAATGCTGCGACCAAATGAAAAAGCTCAAATGATTGAAGCACTAGATTTGGATGGATGTCGAATCGCTGATCTTGGTCTAGCTTATCAACTACCTGGTTATGACAATATTGAATTGCGAAAAGGTGGAAGTGATGTTAATGTTACGATTCATAATCTAGATCAGTATATTAAGGTATGACTTATTTATAAAGAAAAAACATGGATGTGGGAAATATGCTTATTTTTATTCGTCGTTAATCCAATATTTGTAGCTCGTGGTGCATTGGTATCTTTACGAAGGAGTGTTTAGACAAATGGAAGCATTCCGAGAAGGATTTGAGTCAGTTTTTCCACCTTCACAGTTGCGACTCTTTTTCCCTGAAGAATTGGAAGCAGTGTTCTGTGGCCACTCGCAAGCTGGTGGCAAGTGGGATATAAAAACATTGTCCGACTGTTGCCGTACTGATCATGGTTACACACCCGATTCGCGAGCTATACGCTTTTTGTACGAAGTCATGTCAGACTATAGTGGTGAAGAACAGAGACAGTTTGTTCAATTCGTCACTGGGTCGCCAAGATTACCTGTTGGTGGTAAGTATCAAATTCATAATTACTGTTATCAATTTGACAAAAAAAGTTGCACAAAGTTTGTAAATGTATAAATTGATAATTGATTGATTATTAAGCTAAACCTAATTATTCTTGTTATCAGGTTTCAAAAGCTTAACTCCTCCTCTAACAATAGTGCGAAAAACGTTCGATGTGTCCATGAAACCAGATGAATTCTTACCATCGGTGATGACCTGTGTCAACTATCTAAAACTGCCCGACTACTCTACTTTGGAAATTATGAAAGAAAAACTAAGAATAGCTGCGCAAGAAGGTCAACTTTCGTTCCACCTCTCTTAGAAAAGGAAATCTAGAAAACAGTTTATTCTTTTCACTTTCGGCTCCGCCTAGTGAAAAAGCGCGAAAAGCAATCCAATAAACAAAAAAAACGATAAAAATAGCAGAAATCATATTGGAGACAATGAATCTTTTACACAATTTACAAGAATTTTTTTTTGCTTTTTGAAACGGATTCTCCGTAGATTACTTTTTATTTTCTTGTCAATATTTCATTTTTATGAATTCCAATTTAGTGTTCATTTTTGTACGTATAACGATTTGAAGTTGTGATATACAATAATTTTATCTAATAGAAGAGTGAACCAAGATTAAGAGATATTCGGGATGGTTAACGTATTGATTGCAAGTCAGATACACTTGCGCAGTGATCTGAACTCGAAAGCAATGGATTGTCTTTGTGGCGCATGAGAGCGTGTGTGTTGCAAAGTTAAAATAAACATATAGAGAGCAAAAAAAAAAGAAAAATACATGAAAACAAAAACGTTGTACATATGAAGTATATTATCTCGACATAGTTTGATATGCAAGTATATATAAATACTTTATATAATAGTGAACGGATGGTTCAGAAAAAAACGGTATCACACAATATAAACCATAACTAATTGAAGTGTAAGCTAACGTAAGAAAGGACGTTTGCTAGATGTAAGTAAAAAAAGTTTTATATCATCGATGCATCTCGCACCTCCGTGCATCAAATGCCCACTCTTCCCTGCCTCGTCGAGCGGTACGGAGTTAAAGCATTCTTCATGGTTCATATAAAAAAAAATAAAGAAGAAGATATAAGTTACGGCGTGTGCTACATCGAGTTAGTGCATAAATGCGATATGAATGGGGATTGGAAGAAGAACCAAACCCAAACATACATAATATACAGCTATATGATAATGGATGATATCGTGTCTCTTGTTCGTTGTTTCACTTTATTTCTCGTCATTTTCATTTTCTCTTTTGTAATCGATCTCTTCGTATTTACATTGTTGCCGGTTTCTTCGAAAATGACGGGCAAGCGCATATACGGATGCACAAGCGAAAGTGCAACGTCACTTCATTTAATTTTATTATGTGTATCATCGTAATTATCATTTAATATTTTCTATTGTAGGTCAAAACAGTTTAATTATTACTTAGTTGTGTAAGATTACGGCCAGCATCACCAGACCACGTTTTTATCCGTTTTACAGTGACTTTCTCAAATATGGTTAGTCAATTGAACAGTACGAAGTTTTGTTGTTGATGGGCTATGTCATGTGTATTTATAAGTGATTTTTTCGTATGTAAGTTGATGCTGAACTATAGTGTTAATTTTTCATTTTCAAGTCCTAACATGTGGAAATAAAAGGTGAAGTCGAGAATATGAACAGCACATATTTTATATGATTAATTATTGGTCTGATGATGTATGCAGTGTTTACTTGGCAATGTTAATAAATATGTTATTGTAAGCCATAAACAAACAATATGCAATTACTTTTACAACATTCTACTCGTAACCAATCTTATGGAATGCAAAACAAGATGAAGGATAATGTGTGTGTATGTGTGCGTGAATTTTATGAAGAAAAGCAAGTGTTACGCGATCAGTTGTATAAAATAAATTATAGGTAAATTAGAAGTGATTACGGTGTATATTAATACTGAGTGCGTTTTGGTAATATGGATTTATCTGTGTCCAGATCAGTACCGATTATAAACGCAAGTTATGTTACATCAATCCTTTATTATAAACTAGTTTCATTTTATTTGTTGGATTTTTCATTGATAATTGTATTCCTTTGATTTCACACCCACTCGAGAATATATTGTTCTCTTGTACGGACATTAATTAATATTTTATTTAATTATTCCGTCAAGATTACAAACAAGTAGCCGCTTCGATTAAATTGTGGTAAGTGTCTTCTAAACGCTTAAGATAACGTTTAATTGCCGATCTGTTTTTTTCCATCATGTCGTTTATTATTCTATTTTTATAATTTTAGAATATAAATTTACACGCTCGATTGCTTTTCATTGAGTTTTTAATTCTTTTTCTTAATAATTGTTTTTACGTTTAAACACGAGTCTCACGTCGACTCGTATTGTGCGTGAATCCCGCCATTAATTTTCCGAATGTTTGGTTGGTTGATACGGCAGATTCAACGTAATGTGTACGTGATAAAACGTGCGTCTGTTGATAAGAGCAGATGCGAAGCCGAAAGTGCAGGAATTAGTTGTCACTGATATTTTATCCTCGACTTTTTTATTATTAAGAGTTGCAACAATCATGGGGAAGAAGCGAAAAGGTAAAAAAATAAGTTTCTTTTCGTGATAAAACTCACTGAAATCATTCGTCAAATAAGATGTGTAAAATCTAACCTCTCAAAACATCCATTTAAATGATCAAAAACAAACGGGATTCATTTTAATCGCGTATTCTAATAAATAAAGTAACTGTTGTGCATTATACCTTATATATTTTGAATTATTATTAGAATTCACAGAGAGCAAGGAAGCTCGTATGATGATGACTATAACAGAAATTATTCGAGAGCTCTTAAATGCACATGAGGAGAACAAAGATGTAGATTTGAACAAATTAAAAACTCAAATTTCGTCAAAGTATGGACTTTCGTCATCACCAAAATTAGTTGACATTATTGCTGCAGTTCCGTACGATGTCAAGCACATCTTGTTACCAAAACTCAAAGCAAAACCTATAAGAACTGCTAGTGGGGTAACAAAGAATCGTTATTAATTAAACTAATTGTGATTTTACAAGAGTTTAAATGACAAATTGCATCCGCACAGATTGCTGTAGTTGCTCTGATGTGCAAGCCTCACAGATGCCCGCACATAAATATGACAGGCAATATTTGCGTTTATTGTCCTGGTGGTCCAGATTCAGATTTCGAATATTCAACACAATCGTACACAGGATACGAACCGACATCAATGAGAGCAATAAGAGCCCGTTACGATCCTTTTTTACAAACAAGACATAGAGTAGAGCAGGTTTGAAAATAATCAATTATTTTTAGTCGACTGATTGTGACGGGTGTGTAGTAGTAAATTGAAATAAATTGCTTCTTTCTAGTTGAAACAATTAGGACACAGTGTAGACAAAGTAGAATTTATCGTTATGGGAGGAACTTTTATGTCCCTACCAGAAGATTATAGGGACTATTTCATAAGAAATATGCACGATGCTCTCTCAGGACATGTGAGTAATAACGTAGCAGAGGCTGTGAAATACTCAGAACGAAGTAGAACTAAGTGTATAGGTATTACAATTGAAACCAGACCAGATTATTGTCTAAAGAAACATCTTTCGGACATGCTCAATTATGGGTCCGTCATAATCAAGCTTGTTTTTAAAGAGTTCTGTACACATTGTAAAACTAAAGCGTATTTATTTATATAGGTGTACTCGACTTGAAATTGGAGTTCAATCCGTGTACGAAGATGTAGCTCGAGACACTAACAGAGGTCACACAGTTCGTGCAGTGTGCGAGAGTTTTTCCATGTCTAAAGATGCAGGCTTCAAAGTAATAGCTCATATGATGCCTGATTTGCCAAATGTGGATATTGAAAGGGATATCGAACAATTTATCGTGAGTTGAATAATCGCAAATTTGTACGAAGACTTGAATTTTGTACTATTAAAACAATCTTCTTCGTCTAGGAATTTTTCGAAAATCCTGCTTTTAGAGCAGATGGATTGAAAATTTATCCCACTTTAGTTATAAGAGGTACTGGCTTGTATGAATTGTGGAAAACCGGTAGATATAAAAGTTACCCTCCTATGGTGCTTGTTGATCTGATCGCGCGAGTATTAGCCCTAATTCCACCATGGACTCGAGTATATCGAGTACAAAGAGATATACCAATGCCGCTGGTGAGGTATGTATTCAACGCGGAGTCGGAATCATCGTTGATAAAAATTAAATAAAACAAAACAAAAAATTATTACAGTTCAGGCGTCGAACACGGTAATCTACGTGAATTAGCTTTGGAGAGAATGAAGGATTTAGGTGTGACATGTAGAGACGTGAGAACCAGGGAAGTTGGAATTCAAGAGATTCATAATAAAGTTCAGCCTCACGAGGTTGAACTGATACGTCGAGATTATGTAGCGAACAATGGATGGGAAACGTTTTTATCGTACGAAGATCCATTGCAAGATATTTTAGTGGGATTGTTAAGACTTAGGAAATGCTCGTCTGATACTTTCAGGTACTACTCGTAAATAATAATCAAGTTAAGTAAGTTTGGGCGATTTATTTACACATCAATAAACTTCCGTAGACCTGAATTAAAAGATAGATGTTCGATTGTGAGAGAACTTCACGTTTACGGAAGTGTAGTTCCGGTAAATGCACGCGATCCGACAAAGTTCCAACATCAAGGATTTGGCATGCTTTTAATGGAGGAAGCAGAAAGAATCGCGAGAGAAGAACACGGATCTACTAAAATTGCCGTTATTTCAGGTAATAAGCTTTTTTGAGTTTTTTAAATAAATATTTATAGTAAAGTAAACGATTATAATTACAAAATGTTTATAGGCGTTGGAACTAGAAATTACTACAGAAAGATGGGTTATGAATTAGATGGGCCTTATATGTCAAAGTCTCTTTAATAAATTCTCTTTATATAAAGGAATACAGTTTTTCACAAGATAGCTTGACCAGAGCCAAACATAAGGTAAACGGAGCATCCTATTATTTCTACAACAAAAATGTACATAAATACAACAGCCCAGCTGTGTGTCAAGTGTAAAATATGTCCAGCCAAGTATACACCCAAAAATCCTGGAATTATAGTTAATTAAAATTTGACACCGCCATTGACATGAAGTTTTAAAACAAAGTATTAATGTTTTACCTGGTACAGAGCCAACTGTGTTCATGAAACCAAAAACACTGCCGGAATGTTTTGGGGCTAAATCCGAAGGATTGACAACAATAGCACTATTGTGAAACCCTGATCCAGCAATTATTAAAGTCATGTATAAAATCGCTTTCTCCGGTGAATTAGTCGCGGCTACAAAAGTTTTATAATTAGAAAAATATGACTATCGAATACTTGTATGAAATGTTTGGATATTTTAAACAAACCTAAAAAAAGTAAATTTATAGCTTGTACAGTAAAACAAGTGGTTTGAACAATTTTACGTGTGGCGGTTATAGAATAACCGGTCTTTATAAGCTTCTCAGAGAGTGCTCTGCCTATGAATATGGATGGTATTGAAACTAGCCAGGGCATCACGTTCACTATCCAACTCTGAAAAATTATATTTAATGTGTTATTCGATGGATCAAACGAGAGCTAAAATAATCAACGAGATGAAAAATTTACCTTAACTTCTGGAAAAGTATCGTGAAAATACGTAGGCATCCACGATAATAGGATAAAAAAACAATTATTTTGACATGCATGACCAATTACACAAGACCTGAAAATATTCGACGCTTTGAATTTTACGTCAATCATAGGTTTGCGATACATATAAAAGAGATAATTCTGAACGAAAAGCAAAATGAACGAATGAAGAATAATAAGTGCTTTAGTATGTATCTACCATTATTACCAGAATGGTGCTTTCGTAATCAGCTCTCTTATCGGCAATCGATTGCCAGACGAATGCTTACTAACGGCTGGGCGACTATTTAACAGCATAGAGTAGTAAATAAGCATCACTGTCCATCCAACACTTATAGCTCCTAATCAATTAAAATCAAACGTTCAATTGTCATTTGTTGTTTAATTTCACTGCGTTAGTTCGTTGGAACATAGCCGATAACTATAATTTACCTAGAACTCTAAAAACAGCGTCCCATTTATAATTTTCTAAAACGTAAGAGCCTAGAACTCCAGTTAGAAGAGTCCCCAGTGCCGAACCTGAAGTAACCAGGCTGAAAAATGAGGCTCTCTCGGATTCCGTCAGTCTCTGACTCGTTAAACTAATCATACTAGGAAAGTGCATTCCTACAGAAATGCAAGGTCAGATTATAGTTGGTGTACAGTTGAAACAATTGCGTTAGTCTGTATTACCTTGGAATGCTCCATTGATGACTCTAGCCAGAGCTATCATCCGAATAGAGTTATCGCCTTTGGAAAAGTATCTAATAATATCGGGTAAAAAGAAAGTGGATGCTCCCCAACCTACAGCAGCGATCCACATAATACGTTGACCACCTATCCTATCGCTCACGTATCCACCTAACACTTGTGTCAGTGTGTAGCCCCAAAAAAAACTGGAGAGAACTGTCCCAGAGTCTGGTTTGGTCCATCCTCTTTCTTTGCCAATGATTGGTACCAGAAGAGGAACGGACGTTCTTGATGCATAAACAAGGCAGGTTCCGCTCAACAGTATAATTCCCCATTTCAAACGTTCTTTTCTGCAAAGAAAAGAAATGCATTGAGCCACAAACTGTGCCGTGCTACGAATCGTTTGCTCGACTTTTGTCGGTAAGCAAGAACAAGCAGAAATCGTGAAAAGGTAAGCAACGTTGAACTCGGAGAGCAGAAGTGCGTTGACAACGAGAAAAACTTGCCTTGTCCAGTACAAATTGACACTGTCATGAATCTGCATTAGATTTGAAAGGGAGGAAAACGCCAAAACTCATTGATAATTCACGGACGAGTGTGTCCACGTATGACGCTTTACGCGTACATCCTATTTCGATCTCGCCTCGAACTATACTAGCAGTACCGAGTAAGTCACGAGCCCGGTGTATCGTGTCGTGTCTACGTACCACGAATAACGTGCTGCTGAGCGTCTGGCTATCGAGCGGTCGCTCGATCGACGCGCTCTTCGATTTATCTCGAGGCGCGCTTTCACGCGAGCGCCATTTACAAACGCGCAAGAGCCCCTATGTACGAAGCTCATTAATAATCGTGCTTAACGAACAAACAAACGGGCATTGGCTTTATTTCGAAGAAAGAAGAAAACATATTTTGTACAAAAAGAGAACAGAGACAAGCGCTCAACAATTGCAGGATACATTGCAATTTTCGATGTAACTCCGAGAGTCTCCTGTCGCACGTTGCGTTATTTATCCGCGATACTATTCAACAGCTCCTTTAGCGAGTCCTCGTTGATGGTGTGCAGGCTCGAAAGATTGTTGTCGTTGAAGGTCTCGTCCATGCGGTGATGCTGGTGCTCCACTTGAACCGCATTGACGTTGTTGTTCATCGTTGGAAAGCAATCGTTGGCTTCGGTCGAATTGTCCTGGTTGTTTAGCGGCGACGATAAGCTCAAATGCTCCATCTCCGCGGATGGAGAACTTATACCGTTGTCCAGTATCATCGACAGAAAATCTCGCGTGTTGTTGCTCGAGTCGGTTTTCTCAAAGGACGACTTCTCGCGCGATGCGTTGTTGGTCGTGGTGATTTCACGCCACGGGTCGTTGGAATTGTTGTCGTTTCGATCGTCACTCTTGGCGTGGAAATGCGCGCTCCACAGTTTCGCCTTATCGATCGTTTCCTCTTCGTTTTTCAGGTTGCTCTCTTTGAATTCCATTCCACCGGATTGATTCTCGCTCCAAGCGTTCTCGATCAAACTCTCGCTCTCGGCGTCAACTCGTTCGTTGGGCTTAGTGCTTTGCTCGGTGGTGGGTCCACCGTTGGATTCGTTGTCGATTTCCGATTTCTTCTTCAGCACGTGTTGGCCGTCGTTGCCCAATACCAAAATGTATCGATTGTCTTCGCTGGTCACCGATTCGTCCATGCTTCGCTCGTCCTCTTGCGACGATACCTCCGGTATGTCTCTCATTTCGGAATTGTCGTTATCCATAGAAGCTTGCGACACTTCGCCCGACCGCTGATCCGCGCTGTCTTGCGATTCCATCGGACACTTGTGAGTTCTTTGACTGACCTATCGTCGAAAACGTCGGCAATGATTTATCAACGCTTCGTATCTAAAGAAGTACGCGAGTTAGACTGCCGCAACTCAATTACCTTGTATCTGAAGCATTTGCCGCAAGCCAGACATTGATACGGCATTGCTCCGGTGTGAATACGACGGTGCACCAAGTACGACACCCTTTGTCGGAAACATTTACCTGCGAAAGCAAACTCGCTTCAGCAAATACATTTCTTCCGTGTTTTTCTTTTTTTTTCCTTCCAAATCCCGTTCATAGTTGCGTTACAATATGCAATTTTAGTAGTTTTCAATGAACTTACCTGGCAGTGATTAGCCATACGACAAAATCAACGGCGTCACGCGTTAGAGTGTTAGTTTATTCAAAGAAAACCAACCGTTGTAAGAGAGAGAGAGAGAGAGAGAGAGAGAGAGAGAGAGAGAGAAAAGGGGGTGTGGGACAAAAAGAAAAAGAAACGCACACGCACACACGTCGTACCACACGTTTCGCAAGCGAATGGTTTCTCGCCAGTGTGAATCCTCTCGTGATTGTGCAGAGTTGACAATTCCTTGAACGAACGCCCACAGACGTTGCAAGAATGCGGTTTGTCATCCTTGTGATAGAGTCGATGCTTGTGATAAGATTGTTGAAAGGTAAAGGTCTTTTCGCAAATATTACACTTGTACGGCATCTCGCCCGAATGCAAGCGCTTGTGCTTTTTCAAAAAGTACTTGGTGGTAAACATTTTGCTACAAACGTCGCACTCGAATTGCTTGATCTCGTGGATTTTGATGTGTTGCGTTACTTGATGCTCCTTTTTTACGAGGGGAGAATCAACGTGTTAACGTGAAAGAAAATTAGACAAGGCTATTTTTGTCGGAGCATTTGACTGACCTTTTTGAAGCTTTTTCCACAAGTCGGACAGATGTAGTTACCCTCGGGTTCGTCGTTAGGTGGCTCGGGCTCGCTTGGCTCTTTAACGGGCTCCGGAGGTGGCTTAGCTACTGCGTTTAAACGTACAATTACGACGACGATCGTACAACATTGGAACAATCTCTCTTTCTCTCTTTTGTTTACGCGTCGGTGTATTTGCGACTACTTTCTACAGCTAAGTCGTGAAAATCTTTGTGAAAAAAATGCAATCGCTGAATTTCTCTGTTAACAAGTTTTATTCGTGAAATTGTAAAAAAGCAGATAAAGAAAAGAACGTCCTCTTTCAATTCGATTTGCGCATCCTCTTCTGATGCATTCGCAGAATAGAATAGTAACTCATCTTGTAAATACCTCTGGGCATATTGACTCCCGGATGAGCAACCCTCATGTGCACCATTAGACTTCCACGCATCTTGAAAACTTTGGTGCACAAGTGACACGGATAATTCTTCATCAGATCATCCGGCGATACGTTTGCGTCCTTTTCCTTGACCATGTGTACGAGTTGCTTGTGTAGAATGAGAACGTTCCGACTTGGAAAGCTAATGCCACAAATGTTGCAACGTTCCATACGTTCTTCGACCGATAGTATTCGCGTCGATTTGATCGTTGGTTTGGCGTTGCTGCTCGCGTTGTTACTCGTTGTCGTCGTAGTTTCGACCTTCGGCGACTCGGGTCTCGAGCAGTCGTACGCTTCGTGAAAAGTGCCCAAAGGCGACGAGGTAATCTGCGCGGATTTGACCAGTTCTTCGAGGCGGTCGGTGTGCGATCGATGGAACGTCGACGAGGATTCCGAGGGATCGATGCCTTCGTTCCACGGGCTCTAGAACGAAAGGTGCTTTGGTTTTCAAAGATTGGACGGACGTCTTGGACGATCCTTCTTATGCAATTGACCAATACCTGCGTATTTTTGTCAACGTCCACGGCGTCCTTTGGAATTCTGATTTCTATGACGTTGGAGTTTGCGTTTTGTTGGGTAACGTCGGTACAGGTCGTGGCGGTCGTTGACGTTGGGATTGTCCGATAGAGATTCGTCTGCTCGTGCGGTTTAACGATCCGATCTATCAGATCCGACGAAAATAACTTGGGTTGCGGACCTACGTTTTGCACGAGAATCACTTGACTTGGAGCTTTCATCTCGTTTGTCGCGTTCTAGAGGCAAAACATGAAAGGAAATGGATTGGTTCGTCTCGTATCTCGGACGACAGGTCTCTGAAAGCTTCGTCGTTACCGGGTGACTTTGAAGCACAGCGTTGCGCGTCACCCCTGTAATCGATAAAGCTTGCAGGCCTGAACCGCACGACGAAAACGTTACTTGTGTACTGTGCACCGGAATCACGCCGCTTCCATCCTTGATCGTGGTGAGGTTCCTGAAAGTTTCGATCTCGTCGATGGGTATGTAAATCCCGCTGCCGGCGTTGTCTCTATTGACGTCGTTGACCTGGACGGTGCTCGCGTCCAAACTTTGAGCATTGAGTACGTTCCACGACTGTATCGTGTTGCGTACCAATTGAGCGTTATTTACATTTTCGATAAGTTTGGCGGATTCGTTGCCGCCGCCAACGGGTGTGTTGCCGGAACTGATCGTATGGCCAAACAGATGAATCGTTAATTTATCGATACCAAGTAGTACCTCGTTGCAAATTGGACAGGCCAACGGTCGCGTTGCCACGCTCACTAGTCCGGCTCGCAGAGAGTCGAGCGTAAGGAAACCCGGCTGCGAGCAGAGTGGACAAGCCAACAGGCGGGCGCACATTTTTCGTCGTTTCTCGATGAGTTTGCGAGTTGCCACTGGAATTTCGCTAGCGCATCGTTATTGGCCAACCTGTGCAACAGACGTCTTACGGATTTAGGATAGCATATCATCGTTCGTTCAAAACGTCAAAGGCTTCCACCACTGTGCACAGTGTCGATGATAGCAAGATGCTCGTTCTCGATTCGTCATCTTTGTACCATCGGGCATTGCGCGTCGATTCGTTTGGAAATACAGTTACAAGCGAAAAACAAAGAGCACGCAAAAACAACAAGGATTGCACAGTAAATATACGTACAAGTTTATTTATAATCTTCGGTGGCGATGCAGGTCTAACTCTCCGATTGACGTCTGCTCAAAAACCTATCAATAGCACTTTTCTCAATGCGTATGAATGAGATTGTTCGTCGAGCAGACTGCACAACTGTACAACTTCTTACGCAGTTCGGTTGGTCGTCAACTATTTTCGGCCGAAAATTAGAATCGTCAGCTCGAGGCTCAACTCGTCGACCGTCGTTAGTCTATCGTTGTCGAGTGTTCTGTTCGTGTTCTCGAACGAGACTCGACTCCTTTACGCACATCACTAGTATTTTTGTTCCTTCTTCTTCCGTATTGTTGTCTTTTCGTTTTTTTTTGTTTTTTTCAACGAACAACTTTGTCGGTTTCTTTCCTTTTGGATCGCATTGTAGGCTCGATTACGACAACGAGGCTGCCGATAGCAGCGCAGCTTTCGTATTCTTGGCTGCTCGAACTTGCACGCGCGGTCGTCTGCTAAATATAGAGAAAGGGAGAGAGAGAGAGAGAGAGAGAGAGAGAGAGAGAGAGAGGCGCGTTTTGGAGCGGGCGGATTCTCGTTAAATGACGATTACTCTCAATGTCCTCTCACTCCGAATGCAATTAATCAAATTGTACGTAATGCACAAGTCGTTGGTTTGCACATGTTTGACGTTAAATTGACAATGTTTGTAAAACGATATCTGGACTTTTATTACTTGGTATTATTTATATAAAAGCTTAATCTTAATTATCGATACATGTATAAAAAATAATAATATTCATTGTAGGTAGAGGATTCAGCTCGATTCAGCTCAAGATGGGACATTTGTAAGGAAGACCATCCTTGCAACAGTATTCTCGACCAGCGGACAGGTTTGTATTCACCCACTCGTCTTTGCAGTTCTTAATAAATAAGTATGCCTGAAGAAAAACAACAAAACAACAACAAAATCGTTATTTCTATGTATTATCTTTTGCCAAGTCTTGTACGGAATAGTTTTATACGTTAATAAACCTTGTTGGAGGTTCGTTTTAGTCGGTCGAATGAAATTGTAAATACAAGCGAGCACGATCAATTGTTACGACTATCAATAAATGAATAAATAATTAAAACGAGCTTACTCTTTCTTTATGGATGTCCCTTTCGATGGATCCACAAAGAATGCTTGGGCTGTTGGGCAAATGTTTTACAATCTAGAACAATACAAGAAGCAATTTGTTATTTCAACCGATTTCAAAGTAACGACAAACAAACTAAACCGGCTAATGAATACCTTATATTTTACTTACAATATCCAAGCATTTGTTGGTACACATTTTATTACCGGCGCTTGTGCAAGGGTAAGTTTCACTCATTTCATGAAGAAGAGCTGGATTTCCGGTTGGTGCTTGTTTACTTCCTTTTTTAAACTGACCACTCAGGAATACACCACAATTACATGGAATTAACGAAGGTTCTGATTTTATAGTAGTAGCTGGTAATTCTGTCGTTGTAGTTATTACGATAGGTGGCACAGTTTCCGTGATCGAATTGTCTTCGAGCCCATAGATTAAAGGTACGAGTAGTAGTACACCAACGAATTGATGCATATTTAACTGTAATAGTAAACATTAAATAGAATTAGAGAAATATCGGTGGAGGACAGATGGATACAGGGGTACTCACTGTATTTTTCGACGAGTGCATCAGCTTTGGTGGATCAATTGTAAATGGTCGACTCAAAACTACTTTCTTGCTTTATCCTCTTACCAAGGTTGTGTATTTAATGTTGAAATCGAAAAGTATGGAATGAGAGTGCTGGCTGTGCATATTTTTTAAACGGCTGACGTAACATCCACAATCACATGTATATTAAGGCCTACTTTTATATGTATGTTACTCTTCATAATCTTTCAGTCAAATAAACTTTCATAACATAATTCCAAACAAACGTTTTTAATTACTTAATAAGTTATTTTGTAAATATAATTTTTTGTGTTTTAATTGGATTAGTTACTAGCTTAGCTTCCCCTTCCATTACAACTCTCTCTGAATTTGCTATGCAAGTGTATTTACATTTAACTATTTTCCTCACGGATGTTATTTCAACGGAGATTTCAACAGTGTCTCCAACGTAACACGGTTTTGGGTAGCGTAATATTTGTTCTACTACAACTGTCCCTGGTCCAGGTAACTTGGTTCCCAGAATACCCGACAAAAGTCCGTTTAAAAAGGCTCCGTGTACGATATTTCTTGTTGAATTTATATGTATTGGATTGTAATCATTAGTCAATTTAGCAAATCCTAGAACATCGTCTTCGGTTACTGTCCTTTGAATTGAAACTCTATTACCAGCCTTAAGGTCTTCTAAAGTTCCCGTTGTAGCCGAAGTTGAAGCTGTTTTGCTACAATATTTTTTTGCAGATGCAAATATTGTTCGTAACATTTTTGCTTTTTTCATTGCTTTTTAGTCTTATTAACTTTTAAGAAGGCGTACTACTTGTACTGGTGGTTGCACTTGTACTTGTACTTGCAACTACAGTTGTACTTGGCATGGTATTATTTGTATCACAATTTTTGTTATAACTAGTTTTCTTGCATACTTTTACAATTTTCCTTAAATGTGTTTCACTACTAACATTTATGTTGCATAGATCTTTCAAGAATATGGTTGCTAAATTCTTTATTCTAGGATTTTTACTCTTGGATAATTCCACAATTTTTTTTACATTTTCAGAAGATGTAATATCATTTCTCGAGCTTGGAGTATCTAAATAGATTAATGTTGTTATTGTTGATAACAGTATAGATTCTTGGTCGCTGGATAAATGATTTGAAATACTTTTTATTCCGTGATTTCTTATAATGTATTCTCTACTAAGTGGCTCTGTAAAGAAAATATCATTGTTAGATTTTTGAACCATCTTAACAGAAACAATTATGTAAGCGTGTATTTACCTAAACAAATATTGCAAATTCCTCCAATAGCGTAAGAAACAATTTTATTGTTATTGTCTTCTAACGCTCCAAAAAATAAATCAAGTATTCTCAATCTCCAAAGATAGTCGTAATTCACTGGGTCATAAGCAAAATTTGCTAAGTTAGCCAATACTTGTTCTTTGGCTTCTGAAACCAAAAAATTAGTATTTTCAGTTGATAGCAAGGTTACATTGCTTTCACGTACTTATGTGCGTGTTAGTAGTATTGTCATTCTAATTGATTTTTTTTAACTTTGATACCTACCTCGAGACTTAGTTGCGTTGTATTCGTTGACTAACTGCTGTAAAAAATTGAAGCGTCCAACCCCATGTTTCCCTGTTTTCTTTATCAGCTGCTCTTTTGATGAGAACATTACACAACTTGTGCAAAGATTTCCTCGTGTGTGGGTATCATATCTGCGCGTGTAGATTACGCATCCCTTTACTTACACTTTCAAGCGAACGTGCACATATAAAGACTCGTTCTTATAGAAATTTAACAAAAGCGTAGCACAGTTACTTTTTATCTTCGAAAACGTAGAAACTTTTTTGTATGTTTCAACTAAAAACGGCTTTGTTTACATTATTACCTCAAAACACCCGCTAGAAAATGCATAGTGAAAGCACGTGTATTTGTATTTGCGACTGCAAAATTGATTACAGCGCCAGTAATGTACGTAACGTCGGGTGACGCGGTGGCAAAATTCCGAAGCCACGTTAAAGGAAAGCTGTTGGTTTCGTACTGACATCTACGATCAATGAAAAGACGTTCTACATTATCAACGGTAATTTTGAAAAATAAAACTGATACAATTCTGGTTTTGCTACCATGTGTTTTTACGTAGTTTATTTATAAACAAAAATTTAAAGAATAGTAAAACATTACGTTCCGTTTTGAAAACGAAATCAAAGTTATTTTTGAGATGCGATCAAACGAACATTATTTGCATTGTCAGTTTTCTAAAAAATTGATGACAACTATTTTCACTCGATAAACGATTTTTCAAAACGTTGTAATTGAGAAAAAAATACCAAAGCGAAATCAATGTTCCGCGTAGATGTTACATCGACAATTTAAAAAAAAACGTTCGAAGGGCGGTTGCAAACTCGGAACGTTTTCCACGAAAACGACTAATTGGATTGAATAGACAGATACGTGACGCTATTGTACATAGTCGACTATGTATGCGTTTAAATAGTACTCATTGTAAGTATGAATTAGCCAAAGAATAACAGTTGGATAAGGAAATCGTACCGAAAGCTTGCGAGCTCAACGTAGAAAATGGAGTTACTTACGGAAAAGCAAGTTTCAGAACTGATTGTCGGTAGGTGTTGTTGATATTTGATACGCTATGTCAATCTCGTGTTTGTTACTAGAAAGGTTACGTTATAAATTATTTGTTAAGATTATGAAAATAAAGTAAAGGCAAAGATCGAGCAAATAAAAGCTGAACTCCAAAATAGAAAAGAACTGAAAAAGAAACTTGAAGAGGCTAAGCAGAGAGAAGCTCTTCAGCTGCAAATTTTAGAAAGGTACGACTATGTTGCTGTTTCTTCTAATCTGATTGAAAATTTAACTTATCGGACGAAGTTTAAGCTAATCGTAGTCGATATACTGCAAAATGAATTTGGCGCTCGCTTTTCAGAAAGTTTCGATGTCAAATAGATTTATATTTATCGTGAATCGATGATAGTGACAATCCCACGCTATATACGGTATTGTTATTATCACTGACTATCGAGATTAGATTTTTTGACTAATCCCTCGTTATTTTCAAGATTGGAGGAATCTGAAAAAATGCTAAGAAAGCAGATCAATTTGTCCAGAAAAATGGACGACAATGAGTCGTTGAAACAGCTGCAGTTGATAAAAAAATACGAGAAAATGCTGAACGATCAGCAAAACGCGTGGAAAAAATACAAGGTTCTTTATATTTGTTCGCGTTAAAACGTCGAACGTTAGGCGTTGAACTTCGTATCATTCGTTGTATGATTTCTGCGCACAGGAAGAGTACGAAAATTTATCGACAGTGAAGGAAGTACGCAAAGCTGAAGCAAACCTCTTGTGCTCTACGATTAAGTATCGACTTGTTTTGCAAAAAATTAAAGATACGCAGCGAATGGCACAGCTGAGACAGATGGTTAAAAAGAGGCAAGAACAGCTTCGGATTATTAGATTTGCAGAATTGTACATAGGGTACGTGAACAAACAAAATCGTTATCGAGAACTGTGGGATCAAAATAGAAATCTCGCAAAGCAAGCGCAACAATTGCGACTAGAGGTGAGTTTGAGTCGATCTTTCTCGGTTATTCTTGTTGATTTTTGTTTGTTGTTCGTTTGCAACTGAATCGTGGTTTTCGCGTTAAAGATTCAGGAGAAGCAAACGGTCAAACAGCAAAAATTGGACGTCGAGTTCAACAAAGCTCCTGTGCTAATGAAGCCTCAACAATTGCCCCAAGTAGATCTGTCGCGTTTCATTATACATCGAAACAAGGGTAACGATAAGTTGGGTATGTATTTCGTTTCAACAAAATGTTCGATAACTACTCTTCTTCTATTTGACACGTAAATATACTTCAGATACCATGTCTATCAATTCGTACATATTGGAAGAAGAGTACATGAACAACGACGGACAAAACATCCAGAAACTAAACAGTGAGCAGAACAAAGGTAACAAGGTTAAAGAACGCTGAAAATGAGTTTGTTAACATAGCGATTCTGTGATAAAAATATACGAGTGTGCAGCAATGGACGTGGATAATGAAGATACGATGCCAATGGATATCGATACTCAAGAAATCGATAGTCAAGAACACGAACTAGTTCAATCTAACGAACCACCGAAAAGACTCGATTTCAAGGGTGCTCTGGATAACGAGGGAAAAACTCAATGTACTGCGCTCGTAGGTGAATGCAATAATAATCAGATGCGAAATCACGTGCAGTCTAACTCGTCCAATCAATCTCGAAGTCAAGTTGGCGAGCATAATAGAACTGTGAGTTGTGTACAATCATTAGATACTCTGCACGCATGACGAGGTATTTTCAGTAAATTTTACTTGCGATGCTTCGATACGAATACACTTTGCAGTACGATGGAAAAACGGAAAGCCAAGAGAGCCATTCCAATACGAGCGGTAATAAAAACACGTCGAGAAAACGGAGTAAGTTACTTTCTTTTGTTAGCGATGCTTATAAAGTGTTTATAATGTGTTGATGTTAACAGATGTAACGTGTTCGTTGAAATGCTATTTATCTTGATCATTGTAGTGATTTCTTCTAAAAACAAATGCCATTTGCCTTCCAGTGAACGAAAAGCAACAGGAAAACAAAGAAAACGCGTCGATGAATCCAAGCTTTACAAACAATGGAAACGTACAAAACGAATGCTCGATTCTTTACGATCGCCCACTACCCACGCCAGCGAAAATCATAAAAAATTCCAGCCAGGAGAAACATTTACGCCAGCAAACGTCCAAGCAAGAGATAATTCAACAACATCAGTACCCGAAAGAGATGTTCCAGCAGAACAACCAACCGCAAATACAGCAACCTAATCAACCCCAGAAACGCTCGTCGTCGCAAGAAACGATGCAACAACAGCAACAAATATCGCAGTATCCGACTCCAAAAGCTTACCAGCAACATGAACATCGACGAGAAATGTATTTGGCAAAAGAACAACGCCAAACACCGCACCAACAATTGCAACCCATGCAAGTATCGTCACAAACTTCGGAGCAGATTGATTTTTCGAGACTGCCGTCCAACAAACCACGAATTATATCGAAAGAATGCGTAAACTACGATCTAAAAACTGTGCAGACAAATGTAAGTGCATTATATATGTATATACAGGATTTGAAATATGTTACGTTGATAAATAAGACTGCCAACTTTCGTTAACCAACGAACAAACATCAGTCAAAAATAGAACCAACATCGCGAACTTTCACCGAAATACCAACAACTAGAAGTGCTTCGACTATGCCGAAAAGTGAGTCAACGCCACTTGGTCAACAAGTTCCTTTCGCGATTGGACCCCAATCGAGCGCGAACGTCACTCCAATATCCGCGGAAATAGAGCCGCCGAGTATGATGTCGACGACCATGTACTCGACTGACAATAATTATTTACCTGATAATATCTCGGCCATTCTTGGTAGTGAGATTACGGAACCTGGTGGCAGCTTTGAACTAGCGAGACGTTTGTACGGTAAATACGACAGTGTTTGTTTTGTAATTTTGATTTGTCTTCTTAATTATATCGTTACGTATATTCAATTTCAGACTCTGATTTGAACTCTGAAGATGGTGACTTTGATTACGAGAAAATGATGGGAAATGTGTGTTCTCCGCTAAACAAGGTCAGTCCAAAAGTACAACATGCTAGTATACAGCCACCCCCGAATGTACCTAAAAATCAGAATGCTCAAGAATCAAGTATGCAGTAAATTATTGTTTTGGGATTCAATTTATTTGCAACTTTTCAAACGTTTACATTTTGTTTTCAGACGATCGAGTCTTTACTTTCGGACAGTTTGTAAAGAAGCAAACAAGTACAACGAAACGCCTTTTTTAAATTTCGGAAAATTTGACATCCCATCAATAGAGAATATTTTATATTTTATGTTTATTTACGAAGCGCAATCGCCGTAATTGAAATCGGTCTTTGATCAAGACGTGTACCGACTTATTATTTTTTCACCAAGTAATGTAATTCAAAAGATTTGCCTCATTATCAGTTCCAAGTTACTTTAAAACCAGTATTTTTTGTTACGATATGTTCATTATGAAAAATAAAACGTGAGATCGCTATTTATCGTATCGTCGTCATCGTTCCTCTTCAATCAACTAACTCATAAAACATATAACAGTACAGAAAAGAATTAAGCGAGTTAGTAAATAGCCGGCCTAAATAACATCTAACGAAACATTGAATACAAAGTAGCAGCCGTGCGCCTAGTTCAACTCGATCGTTTGAAGTAGCGAAGCCGCGGGTCGCTTAATTTTCCGAAGGCATTGATAAACAAGGTCCCCGTGCGCGCGCGTGTCATTAATTAAACGTCGTCTAACTTGTACAAAGCTCTTCCGACTTTTCAGAGAGATAAACGCAGGCGCCGCGTCAGGAACAGCTGCCGTCTATGTCGCTTATTAGATTGAATTAGTTAACGTAGAAAGATGATACGGGAGGGGCGCCGCAGCGAATGCGCGTGCCGTTCATGAATTCTTCCTCTCTTTAATCGCGCGAGATGCAGCAGCTTGTGTAGGCTATATGTTGAATTAATGCCGACGACAGCTATAAAAAGACGAAAAAAGCGTTAACTGTTGCAGCGGAAGTAAACTCGCTCGTTTTGTCCGTGGACGACGATGAGGTTGCAGAGAGCAAATCTAATTAGGCAGATTTAGCGTTTGCACGCTGCACATCAGTTTCATGTTGACAGCCAAGCATTAGTTAGCACCGATGAATATTTTTATCCAGTAGTTTGCGCCGAATTAACCATCTTGATTGTATTAACTTACCAATGGAAGAACGGATCGAATTAATTTTGGGATAAAGGTCGTGGGGGGGAGGGGGGGGGCGTCAATCAAATGTTTGGTTGCACATTTTGTTCAAATTGGTAATGCACAACGATCCGTAATTAGATTTTTGAAAAACCCAACACGCAAGTACGTTCAGTTCCAGAATATTACGAGCGTCGTTAACCGGTCTATTACAACTAGAGATTTGTCCGACACCGTGATACCTATTGTAAAATTCAGAGACACGAACAAAAACAATGGACAAAAACAATTTTCCGAAAAAAACGTTCGATGTTGAGAAATTCCTATGAAATATTACTATTGATATAAACGACAACAAATTTAAACAGATTTCGTAAATTGCGCAAATTGGTCACGATAAAACTGAATAAAATTAACAGCAAAATATAACTACGCACACGTGCAATAAATCGAAACTCGTATTCGCATTCCCATCAATCAGTGAAGTATCTTTATCGACGCTCCATTTGATCATAGACACGAATGCAAGTCGGTGTCTGCGGTAACGACAATAAGATGCGTCACATAAGTATGCTCGTCTATTACAAGTAACGTGTCCCTCTCTCTCTCTCTCTCTGTCTCTTTTCCTCTCTGTCTTGTGTATTTTTTCCAAAGCGGCCCCTCTTCACAGTTCATTCATTGTCAACAGCCACTTGTCGTGGGCGAGGTATATAAAGCCGGCCTAATCTCACGCGAGACTTCTCAGTTCGGGAAAAGTGCTACTCGCGAGATGCGCTGACCTTGTGTCGTTAATTTCAAGTGTATTTTTCGTTTACTTGCTAACTTGTCGATCAATTTGTCTTTGTAGAAATCGAACGTCAACATTTGTTTGTATGCTGTTTACGAGATTTGATTGTTTTATTATCGACATATCTATTGCGGTGCGGCTATCTAAACTGTGTGAGTACAAAGTCAATATTATTTTGTTTTATCGATTACTTGATAAATGCACATAGGGCTTTCATTGAAGATCAACGTTAGGCGTGTTTCGTTGATGATCTCGCAAATCCGAGATCAATGGTTTCCGTGATTCGAGTTGGACGGTTATTCGCGTAAATAGCTATTTTTCGAGTGGTTACGCTGCAATCTTTATTAAAACGTTTCTCCGATAGCAAGCGATCTTTGTTACGTTAAAACAGTATCGAAAAGCACTTCCACAAGAACATTCGCACTGGATTTGCCATACTTTTCTTTGTATTTTGCGTCATCTTGCAAATATCGAGCGTATCGGAGGGTTTAAAAAAGACAAGAAATCGAGACTGACGGCTTCCAACGAGAAAAAAGGAATATCAAGTGATTTTAATCTTGCATGTTAATAGAGTGTAATTGCCGGGGCGCGTAAAGAGAGAGAGAGGGAGACAAGTAGACAATCAAGTAGACAACAACAACAGCGACAACGACAACGACGAGAGAAAGGAGGAAACAAGGCGTCGAATATACAAAGACGAGTGTTTCCAAGGGTAGGATGTGGCGGTGTTTGAATCTCCCTCGACTGCCACTGCTGTTGGCGGTGGTGCTGGCGATGGTTGCAACTAGGACTGATGGGCACGAGTCTTCGTCGTACGATACTCCGCCCCACATAATCGTCTTCATGGCCGACGACTTGGTGAGCAAGCAGCGCGTATTAACGAAGCGATGGTCTTCGAACTCCTTGTCGTATATAATCGTAATGACCATTAGCGACAATCGACTGATTGAATAATGAGGAACAAAGCTCCCCCTCGTCTCGGCGAGCTTGCGTTGTTATTTATTTTTTTGTTTTTATTTATGCTCGGTCGCTCGCTCGGATCATATTATTCATCTTATTTTTCACGCACTCGGACGATGTACACATTAGAACAATGCCAAAGACACACATGAGTAATCGTCTTCCGCTCGGCTCTCCTTCTCTTTTTCGTCCATAATCGAGTACTCGCGCGTCTTGAATTAATGTAGTCATTAGTTGAGGCAATTACGGCGTCTACGCCTCTGCAAGGATGCCACCGCTGAGTCAGATCATCAAACGAATAAAAATTCCACAGCCCCAAACGACGTACGTACGCCGTGCGGTGGCGTCCCTCGTTCGCGTAAAAGTTCCTTCTTTCCGCGATACAGTTCTTTTACATCGCGTTGATCGCGACGCGTTCACCGTTGTCGGAAATTCGTTGTCGGACGGTCGAACGTTTCGTTGAACATATTTACGTTGAACAGGGATGGAACGACGTGGGCTACCACGGCTCGTCGCAAATACCGACACCGAACATCGATGCGCTTGCCTACAACGGAATTATCCTCAACAAGCATTACGTGCAGCCCTCGTGTAGTCCGACGAGAGCGGCCTTTCTTACGGGGAAATATCCTATTAGAATGGGTAGGTGTTGAGACGACGAATCGACAACTGTTTTGATCGTTAACCAACTATCGTTCTATCGACGTACAGGACTACAAGGTTCTGGAATTCGAGGCGGCGAGCCTCGTGGTATTCCGTTGAACGTGCGAATCTTGCCCGAGTATCTGCTAGGTCTCGGCTACGACACGAAACTCATCGGCAAATGGCACGTTGGTTATCACACGCCACTCCACACGCCGAATCACCGTGGTTTCGACTTCTTCTTCGGCTTTTACAACAGCTACGTTGGTTATTACGATTATCGCTATTCGCAAGGTGTAAGTAGTCGTTGATCGAGCGAGGAAATCCATTTGGCGCGCCTTTCATTGTTTTGCCGATATCCGCAGAACATGTCGGGTTTCGACATGCACATGAACGACAATCCAGCCTACGGCACGGAAGGTGAATACCTAACCGATCTATTGACAACGGTAGCTCTCGACGAAATCCAACGTCACGATCCGACGCGGCCGCTTTTTATGCAAATCAATCATTTGGCACCGCATGCACCACTCGACGTCCCCAACGAGTATTTATACGAAGAGGAGCTTAGGCACATCACTGATCCTAATCGACGCGCTTACGCCAGTAAGTGTGCAATCAATTCGTTTACCGTTCGATTTAAAGCATTGTTTAAAGCCATTCGGCTCGTTACACGAGATCGCTCGTTTTCTACGTAGAAATGGTCATGAAATTAGACGAGTCGCTTGGCCGCGTGATGTCAAAGTTGGGAGATCGAGGATTACTGCAGAATTCCGTGATAGTGTTCTTCAGCGACAATGGAGCAGCGCCAATCGGCAAGTTTCGTAATTGGGGTTCCAACTGGCCACTTCGAGGCGTGAGTATCTATATTTATTACAGAGAAACCAATTGAAATAATACAACGTTTGCACGCAACTACAGACAAAGTATACGCTGTACGAGGGTGGCGTTCGTGGCGTAGCTGCAATTTGGTCACCCAAATTAGTCAGCAAAGGCCGCGTGTCCGAGCAATTGTTCCACGTAACCGATTGGTTACCGACTCTTTACTCAGCCGCTGGTGGCGACCTTCACGATCTTGGACCCATTGACGGTATCAATCAGTGGGACGTCTTGAGTATCGGCACTGGCAACGTACGCGATCGTATTCTTCTGAACATCGACGAGGTTACTCGCACCGAATCGGCTATCTTTCAACGCTTCAAGCTCGTCAGAGGTATAGTTATGATCTTCTCCTTATTTCTTTTCCTCGTCAAATATCAAATCCTTATGTTTGCTCCAAAAGTACAGCATGAGTAGAATTTATATTGGATATATGCGCATACACACACACACACACACACACGCGCGCATATATGTATATATATATATGTGTATACATCAACGCTCGCAGGTTCACTGTTTCGCGGTTACTACGACAACGTGGAAAGTGACACAGGTCGAGGTCGCGAGGTGCCCCAGTACAACACTACCAAAGTATTACAGAGCGCTGTATCCGATGCGATACGTCAACACCTTGGTGGTCCAGTTATTCAAGCGAGTAGTATGTGGCATCTTCAAGCACAGGCAACAGTCCTTTGCAGGCCAAACATTACCAATATGCTCTACGTTAATCGACCAACTCTCACGTCGTGTAACGATAGCGAATGTCTGTTTGATCTTAGCAGCGATCCTTGCGAGACTAACAACATTGCTAAAAGTTATCCCAAGGTTTGTATCCTTGTGATTTTTTTTCCAACAAATCCTGCTATACCTGTCTGCGTGGTGCTTGAAAATCTCGTTGTTTTGTCGCTTAATCTCGCGTGAATTAATTGCACTCGTGTGCAATTACACGTCAATATTATCACAGCTATTATTACAGCTAAAATAGCTCTCATAATCAAAGTTCATTAAGTCGATTAACGCCAAATAAGCGTGCGAATATTTGAATTATTCGACAAGTGTTGTTTAACGACGAGTACATACCTTCGATTTATTCTCTTATATCTATATAGCGAACTTCGGGGATTTATCGTACGAATACTTTCGACGTTTTGCGCGATTAGTAGCGAAGTAAAGATGGACAAAAAACCGATTGCTCGAGTGCAACAAACTCGATAGGTTCGACCTAAATTAATTGCACGTGTATTTTGTCGATTTGACAGTTTGCAAACGATCTGAACCAGTACCTGGAGACCTATCGCAACGTATTGCAACGCCAACTGCAGATGCCTGTGGATTATTTGGCAGAACCACGTCGTTGGAATTATACGTGGCAGCCATGGCTTGGCGGTGTCTACGACAACTATTACTCGTCTTTGTACCAGAATACCGCCTCGACGACTCTCGGTACCATTGCTGTTTGTGCTCATCTTGGCCTTGCTTTCATTATCATTGGGTTACGTGCCTTTATTTGACTTCGAAACAATCCTCGAACTGTATCCAATTTACGCACGCGGCGCTGTTACAAGTGTCGCTGCGATCGAGGTAATCGAAAGGCAAGCACTCCAGAAACGAATGAACAACGATGATGTGTGTGTGTGTGTGTGCGTGTGTGTGTGTGCGTGTGTACGCACGAATAAAAAATAAAATAAGCTGTACTTTTACGTACGGATCTTTGCGTAGTAAAATTGTTTGTCTAAACGATCCAAGGAATTCGATATGTATGCGCGTGTGTTCGACTTGAAGAATTTCGACGAGCTGCAAGATCCTTACCGTACGAGTTGAGTATATTTTTGCATCCGCGTAAAACAAAACCCAATGATTCTTTTGGTGGAATCTTCAAGGCGAGCTTCTTTGGACTTCCTTTATTTTGCTACGTTTGGGTATGATGTGCAGAGGATAACGCTACTTATTGTTATTCGAATCTTGTTGTACACGGGTTCTTCTACATAGATGTTTCATAAAATTTGTCGCAATTAGCATCGGTGGTTGTTGAACCATACTAATACAGATAATTTGTATAAATACACGACTATAGCTGTTGTTTGAACTTGGTCACTTAACAGAAAAATAAACGTTGAACAGTGAATTTGACGAATCTCGTAATCACGTATTATTGTATACATAAGCTTCAACCATATTGGATGTTTCAATTATTGTAGTACAGTAAACGATAGGACTTGAGAATTAACGAATAAATAATTACACATTTTCAAGAGGTTAATCTGATTTAACTCACACCGAGCGCATTTCCATTTGGCTGCTTACCATTCAAAGAATATTTATTATCAATCGCAAAGAATCCTTAATCAGAAAGGCAGCCTCGACGAGCGTCGCCCCGTTTGAATGTTGCGCGAGCTCGTTAGCTAATCTCCCTCTCTTTGTGATACTCGCGACATTTGACGATTGATCGGTTAAACTCAAACTTGTATGTAAATAAATGTTCGAGACTAGTGGTAGTTGATTTCGTTTTCGCTTTGGCGTATTTGTTTAAAGCTGTAAAAAAGCACGTCAAACCGGAAACCAATAATTTAACGAGTTAGTGCTTAAATAACCATTACGATCGATGGATTTTCCCGGTCGTTCGGCACGTATAAACACCTCGTGTAACTCGAGCGCCAATGACAAGTCGTGAGGTTGAGTTTCCACGTGATAGGATAACATAACATTCAAGTCTCGGCAACAAAAAGATAAACGTCATATAAATTAGTGCATAATGTATTCAAGAAGTTAGTATACGTGTGGTCGTTGGTTGACGCTCTGGTAGTCATTGTGCTGCACCTGAAGCGACCTCGGTGTATATCTTTGCAGCAGCACAGCGAGCAAAGAAGTAGCAAGAGTGCGCCGCGAGAGCGTAAAACCATTCCACCTGATTGCGTCGATACGCGAGCGTTGTTATATCGCGGGCGATTAACTGCGCGATTTGTCGTGTGCATGTGTGCACATACCTGATAAGTATCCGATAAGTTTAATGCAAGTGAATCTTGAGTTACTATCAAATAAACATGCAAACCTATAAGAAATGCCTACTCGGTGTATTGGGTATCGTTGGGTTTGCTGGTCTGTTAGGATGTGGAGCTTTGGCTTGGAAGAAGCCTCCGACCGAACCAACCAAAATGCCGCATATTGTAATCATTCTGGCCGATGATATGGTACGTATTTGATTTTGTTTCTTCCACTCCGAGATTCGGTTGAGAGTGAGACCACGTTTTGCCAATTTTTCAGTAATAAACAAACAATTCGTCTAATTCGCGTAGAAGCGGTTGAGGGACGAGGAAAGGCGATTAACGACGATTCACGCGAAAGCATTATAAGCAGAAGAATAAGCGGAAATATTTTAGTGATGTTTTATATTATTATCAAGCGATAGTTATTAAGCAACGCGCGAAATCTTTCCAAGATACAAACTTGACCAAGTCGTATTAATAATACTGAACTTGACGCTCGTATTCGTTTCAGGGATGGAACGACGTGAGTTTCCATGGGGCCAATCAAATTCCTACGCCGAACATCGACGCTCTCGCCTACAATGGAGTAATATTAAATAGGCATTACGTTCTACCAATTTGCACACCCTCGAGGACGTCTTTGATGACTGGTCGTTACGCCATTAGAGAGGGTAATCGTTTCAGATAACAACGTTTTTGTCCGTCGATAAAAAGAAGCGTGTGCGGCTTTCAACGTATACGTTAATTTAAAAAGAAAAACAATTCAATCGTTACGAGTCTTGACATTGATAAGCTTGCATTTTACTAACTAATCCAACCAATGTTTGACACAAGTCGATATTTACCAAGATTTTATTGAGGTTTTTGTCGTTTATTCGAACACCAATTCCAAATATTACGGACGACGTACCATGAGGCCCTTGAAAAACCCTTTGATACTGGATTAATCTTGATGTTTAGCAAACGAATAATTATGAAAGCCAGCACGAGATGCAGCTTAGGACTATTGTACGAAGTAGAAAAGTAGCAAAGATATAAAAATAACCCAATACCATTGTATTTTACGTCGCGTATCTCTTCTTGTAACGCGTCAATTACTTTTTCTTGGACGATTTCATTTTCAATGCCCAACAACGAACGCTTAATAAGCTTGTCAGTTTGTCTGTGTTTCAGGGCTTTTAGTTGCAAATTTTCTCGCGGTCATTATCAAAAGTCGCTTAACAAAGTATCCGAGAGTAGGAATAAAGTTTGCACGAGAGTACGCGGTAAAGCATTGAATACCTGTATCGTTGATTAATCGTACAGTCGTTTAATGGGTTTACCGATACATTATCGCACGCTAAAAGAGCAGTCAAATTTCTGTTACATTTAGTCGAAGCGATTTTTCCATCGAAACAACAAGAACTCGCGCGTGTACTTACTATTTTCGTATTTGCAAACAGTTTTATTACGATGGAATTGTCGAAAGTTAGTTTACCGAGGTTTCATTCAAACGCATACGCACACGCTTAGCGATTGTGGATTTTCTTACAAGGACGTTGTCCCGTTTGTTAAATAACACTGACGATAAATTATCGCTTGAATCTGCTCAAAGGGATGCAAGGTTACCCGTTGCAAGCCGGTGAAATACGCAGTATTCCTCTCAATGTAACTCTGATGCCAGAGTACATGCGGCGACTTGGCTACCAAACGAGCCTCGTCGGCAAATGGCACGTCGGATACTACACCGAAGATCACACGCCAACGAGACGAGGTTTCGATACATTTTTCGGTTATTACAATGGACTAATCACGTATTTCAATAAAACTATCAGCCAAGAATTGGACGATGGAAGGGTAAGAATCTGCGTTGCGTTTATTCGCGATTTTTATCGAGCTTACGAAACGAAGGATACATTTCGCGCTTGAAGAATAAGTCAATTTGTAGATAGCTCTGCTCGTATCTCTCTCGAATTCTTGACATTGTTTTTTGTAATCGCGTACATTTACATGCGTGATTCAACAAGTAGTAACAGAGTATGTTTATTAGATATACGTATGCCGTTCCGTTTATTTTTTGCTCTTTTTAACGTAAAAAAGTTACTTTATTGGCAATCTTGTCGTAAAATATACGACAAGTGGCGGATTACGTTTAATAGTACCATAAAATTCCGTCGTATCAGCCGACCTGAAACATAAATTGCAAGTAAAACAATACTATTTACGCGAAATATTAATTTGAAGCGTGAGCAGTGATTTGTGAAAAATCAATAAAATGACACATCCAATTAAAAGGACGCTCGAAATAAAATATAACGTTTGACAACTGAAAAGGTCATCACTGGTAAGGATCTTCATCGCGATGGACCTACTGGTCTAGGCATCGAACCTATTGACTCTCGATACTTCACGGATCTAATCACCGACGAGGCCGAACGAATCATAAAGAACAACGGGAACGAGAAACCACTTTTCCTTGAAATCGCTCATCTTGCGGTTCACGCTAGTGATTCCGAGCTGGAGACGCTTGAAGTTCGCAATTCAACCGAAGTCGACGAGACCTTCGCTTACGTCAAGGATAGCAAACGCAGGAAATATGCCGGTGAAATTAATTGCGATTTTTCTATTATTACGAATCTATTGTTTCAACGACTGAATTACATTTCAAAATTGATACTTCAATGCCAAGGAAAAGGAGCTCTGTACACGATATAGTTTTATACTGTCCTGCAGGAATGATGGCGGCAATGGACGAATCAGTGGGAAGAGTGACGAAAGCGTTAAGCGAAGCTCGAATGCTCGACAATAGTATTATCGTGTTCATGGCGGACAACGGAGCTCCGACATTTGACATGTACGAAAATGCTGGCTCTAATTATCCTCTTCGCGGTGTAAGACTCGATGTTTTTGTTACTCTCGTCTTTCCTTCGTTTTCGCGTCCATTTTTAAATATTCGGTTCTTCCTATTGAATTGCCTTTAGCGTACGCGTGGCACGCGTATTCAAATGTAACACCGCTTCCATTCGAGTCGTCAATTCTTAACGATGGACTTTTCTTTATTGGGTCTAGATAAAGATGACGCTCTTCGAGGGGGCTGTTCGCGGTGCTGCGTGCATATTTTCTCCGTTGATCAAAGCATCCTCAAGACTATCCGAAAAGTTTGTGCATATAACCGACTGGTTGCCAACCTTTTACTCCGCAGCTGGTGGAAAAGTT
The DNA here is from genome assembly GCA_030064505.1 of Chouioia cunea. Classification (NCBI taxonomy): domain Eukaryota; kingdom Metazoa; phylum Arthropoda; class Insecta; order Hymenoptera; family Eulophidae; genus Chouioia; species Chouioia cunea. The sequence continues at coordinate 10,063,226 of JAOPFQ010000001.1, read as the reverse complement.
GCCGATCTCGGAGATATCGATGGTCTCGATCAGTGGAAATCATTGACTCAAGGCACCCCGTCACCGCGACAACATTTACTCGTTAATATCGACGATTCGGAAAATTGGGAAGCTGCCATTGTAGGCAGGCACAAACTCGTCAAAGGTGAGAGATGATCAAAGTTTTCGCACATCGCGCTAATTAATTGATTGCAGCTTTTGCAAGATTAACGACGGAGCTTGCGACTCGTCAAGAGCAATTATTCGTTTCGTTCAAGGGGCTGATAATCTAGGCGAGGGTTATTACGGTGAAAGCGGCAGTGATCCATCTTACCCAAGCTACAAGGTAGAAGATGCGTTGTTCTCGACTACGGGCAAACTGATTAAACAGTTGCGAGGTTTTATCGGTCCGTCGGCGAATAAAGCTCGAAAACTTCGCGAACGAGCCATTGTGCGCTGCGATCCAGTCGGCAAATACGCCAATTGTTCGGGTACTTGTCTTTTCGATATCATCAACGATCCTTGCGAGACTCACGACTTATCCGAGCGACGGCCACAGGTACTGTATACGAATATTTTGCTTGCTCGAACAAACAAGTTGATCTGGAAACGTTGACGTTCAGGTGGTAAAAGTTTTGGAATCGTTCATCGATAACTATAAAAGAGTTTTGATGCCGATAAAAAATGCTACCGACGGAATCGAACATCCTGTGGATTCATGTTCGTTTCCTCAATATTTCAACGGAACGTGGATGCCGTGGTTAAGAAACGACGACCATCTATCTACGTTAATACCAGCCAGTATTTGTCGGCAGCCAGTTACGTGGATAGCCTAGTGGTGACTTGGAATAATATGTATTGGTGAAATAAAAAATACTAACGTTGTCTTTTATAAACAACAAGTCGCTCTCTTTTGAAGGTGCAATTATTGGCTTTTACTTTTCGCGCAACGAGACACGATGATTCGTACGAAAAGAAATTACGACAGACAGTCAGGTACGAATGGAGTCTGTTTGAACGTTTAAACGACTAGTAAAGCCCTATGAATAACGTCGATTTCAAAGTCTCGAGACTAATTGTCACGTCGTCAAATCTGTGAACCAATCGCAATCAATAGAGGCTTTGCTGTTTATCGCTCTCTGTTTTAATTGCAGACCGATGGCTGATCGAACGTAGAAATTCGAATAATACGTTTTCCACGTAACTATTGGATTCTCCAAAAGTTATTCGGAGCATTGATCCCAACGTGATCGTTTGTTTTTTTACCTTGAACTGTCTAAAAATCGATGGCTTATCGAAACAATTAGTTTTATTAATACTTTGAACACCATTTTGCATTCAACAAAGTGTCGGATACATGCGTGGTATATAGTCAAACCGTGTACACGGACACAGACTGTATTACATAGCTAGCGGCAGAATGACACAAGGTGTACCTCGAAATGTCTCTCTACTGACGGAACGCATGCGTTAACTTGATAATTGGCATTTCGACTATATATTACATTGAAAATCACACGCCATCGCGACGTGTTTTCTCCTCTTTTTTTTTGCGGATATTACAATGGATACGTTACGTCTTTCGATAAAGCAATCGACACAAGCATAGATAACAATGCGTCTTTCTCTTCATACCTACCTTCTTCAATTTTCCAATAGTTATCACCCGATACGTTTTACATCGCCAAAGTCCTAAAAAACGGTTAATTACGATCAAAAGTAGTCAGACGTATAACAAGAATAGGCGTTGAGTGAAGCTAGAACGCTCGAAACAAGTATTATCCTCTTTACGTCGGATAACGGAGTACCGACAATCCATCTACTTCAAAATTGCACAATTCGAGGTGGTGAGAGAAAACCCCAAGTTTCACTATTTACATGTATTTCAAATGCGTTCTATATTCGAAATATGTGAAAACTACATGGTTCGATATATATTTCGCCTTTAACCGCACAATCGTCGAAGCTGTCCAAGAGTAAGTACACGTGACCGTTTGGAGGCCAACGTTTATGTCTGTCGCTGGTGGAAAAGTCGCCGATCTCGGTGAGATCGATGGTTTCGATCAATGGAAAGTATTGGCCCAAGTCTGCGTTTCAGCTCGGCACGACGTACTTATTAATAATAACGAAGTGAACAAGGCGAAGGCAGTCGTTATCGGCGGGTACAAAGGTTCTCAAAGGTACGAGATTAATGTCCGTATCGTTATTAAATGCGTCAAAGTCAACTCGTTGTTCTATCTTCGGTTATTTTTTCCGATTCTTATGTTATTCCGTTCAAATCATTCGTTTATAATACGTTTGGAAGGTTTGTCTCTTTGAAACCCCTACGACGGATAACAATTTTCATTGGTACATGGTGAAGGTGTTCGAAACTCTACCGATCCTCGCTCTATGGGGATACTGTCAACGATCGATTTAATTCCAGGTACATCGTCGAAGAAGATGCATCGATTTCGCCATCATGTTTAACAATTAGCTATTTGTCGTGCCGTTGGGAAATGTCAACGTTCAGGGACTACTAAGAATTGCTCGGGAGCATGTCTATCCGAGAGGACTTATCAAACGATTGTTCTCTCGTCCACGTACTCGTGGGTACGTGATTTTGTGCAAGCCCTTACGTAGTTATTTTGTTACTCCTATAAAAAATATACACGAAATTTTATGTTTACAAATGTTGTATCTCGTACAATTGTTAATCGAAAGGTATCGGAAAGCGTTGGTGGCACAAACCACTGCACCTATTGACGCGTGTTCATTTCCGCGGTACTTCAATGATAAACAGATGGCTATGAAGAACAACGATGGTACTTTGATCGAGATTAACGAAGAATGCGTTTGTCGATCTAATATTTTACTTTAACAAACTCCTATTCCTACGCCATACACCGATTCTCTCGCCTGCCAATTTGTACGCCATCGAGGACGTCTTTGATGAGTGGTCGTTGTGCCATTAGAGAGGCTAATCGTATCAGATAACAACGTTTTTATAAGTCGATGATAAGAAACGCGCGATTTTCAATAGAAGAACTAATACAAATAAAGAATTCAGTCGTTAGTCGTAAAACTAATGAAAGTTGAAACTTGAATCGAACGATTAACTTCGGGGCTTGATTGATAAGCTTGCATTTAGTTAAGATATCAAATTATTCGATGATATTACGCGTCCGTTGTAGGTTTACCATTGATGACTGGTGTACCTCTCGACGTTGTTCTTTGCAGGAATTGCTGCGCAAACTTGGTTACGAAACTCATCTTGTCGGCCAGCGGGATCTTGGGTATTACACCGAAAATAATACGCCAACGAGACGAGGTTTTGATTCTTTCTCTGGCTATTACAATGGAGCGATCGGTTATTTTAACGAAAGGACCAGTCGGTATTATTCGAAAGATCAACCGGTATATTTATAAAATATCATTCCAAGCACCATCAAAGAACTTAATATACACCGAAAAACCTTGGTCGTGAAGCGTTAACAGAGTCGATTGGAGTTATCCAATTGTTGTATTATTTTTTAATCGAAACCTTTGTCACAAAAAAGTTACATATTCGTTGTAAAACCATTGCTAATTCGGAAATAATCACGTTGGCAGGACTTGGTCGGTTATGATTTACGTCGCGACGGTCCCCGTGGCCTGAACACAGAGTTCAACAATACCGAATACTTCAGCGATCTAGTCACCGACGAAGCTGAACGAATCGTCAAAAATAACGGAAATAATAAGCAACTTTTCCTTGAAATCGTTCATCTTGCGTTTCACGGAATTTATTCACGAGTGAATTCGTTAGAGGTTCGTAACAGATCGGAAAGCGACGAAAGCTTTGCTTACATCAAGGGTCGGAAACGCGGAAGATATACCGGTATTGCGTATTGAATTGTCGAGTAACGGTTTTTTTATTATAATCGAAGAGTAAAAACGGTATCGATCGGGTATCGATTACAGGAGTGACGAAGACAATGGACAAATCCGTAGAAAGAGTCGCGAAAGCTCTGAGCGTCGCCAATGTGCCGAGAAACTGCGTTGTTTTATTCATCCCTGACAATGGGACGTTGTTCGTTGGTCCTTTGAAAAACACAAGCTCGAATTATCCTCTAGGAAGTGTCGGTTTTTCTTCGAACGTTACGTTTACAAATAAAGCTAACCGTGAAATTGGTGAAAAAAAGCAAACGATATTTCAGATTAAAGGCACACTGTTCGAAGGAGGTATTCGTAGCGCAGCTTGTAAGATTATCGGAAAAGTACGCACACGTGACAGATTGGTCGACAACGTTGTACTCAGCCGCGGGTGGAAGTGTTTGGAATCTCGGATAAATCGACGGTCTTGAGCAGTGGAGCTCGTTGGCGTACGATCTGCGATTATCGGCAGGCATAAAATCGTCAAAGGTGCATTTCAATCGCATTCGAGTAGAGATTCGTTTTTGTACTTACCTTTATAAATGTTCTGCCGTTGACAACAATATCGACGGTTGTTACGGAGATACTGGTAATAGTCCTACGTATTCACCGTGCAACGTGACAGATGCGTTAAACTCAGCAGCGGGTCTAGCCATCAGTCGACTACCTCGTTTCTTCGGCTCTACCAAGAACGAGGCCTGGCAATTGCGCAACAGTGCTGTTGTAAGCTGTCAGCCTCTATCGAACTATGCCAAACGTTACGCTACTTGTCTCTTTGATACTACAAGCGATCCTTGCGAGACTCGGGATCTGTCAAAGCTAACTACCAAAATACGCGCACAAAGTTTTCGAAGGAACGTACATTTTTCAAGGATAGTCCTCTTGGGCCAAGTTCGTTTATCGTCTGCTTAGTGTATACATACAGAACGAGTCGTGTTATTTTTTAGGTATATGTGTTCGTTGCCTCGGTAGTTCAATGGAAGGTGGATGCCTTGGAGAAGGAACGAGGTTGATTCGTCTGCAATGGTTCCCGAAAAAACGTATCGTCGTTTCGTTCTTTGAAACGATACAAATAACGAACAATGTCGTTGAGTACGCATAAATCGGTCGACCATTGCACAATTTTACAAACGATACGTATTTTAGAACGTTAAAATGACGAACTCGATTCTCGTGTCGTTCAGCGCAGTGATTCCGTAGAGATATACAAAAAATTAACGTCTTTTTGTTTAACCTTCTTCCCGAGTCCTTCAAAATTGACAAAATAAAAAAATCCATCCTAACGAATCCTCTTGTTCGCTAAACAAACGAAAATGCTCGTGGTGAAAAAGAGGCGAGAATATACCGAACGATGCGGTACATGCACGCATACGACATCTATTATAACCGCGGTAATTAATTACTTCTCGTTATATATTTATCCAATAGCTAATGCAAGGAAAAATGAAAAATAGTTAATCAGCTGGCTGTCCTCTCTCTCGGATAATTAGTTAGCCAAGAGAAGCGCGTATTTATAATAAGCCGGCTTGAGTCGTTAATTAGACTCCTGGCGACTTAGAGCATAAAAAAAGGAACGAGAGCAAGAGGCGAAGGAGAAGAAGAAGAAGAAGAAGAAGGAACGCGTAAGAAACTCGCTTTGTTCGTTATTGTATAGGGATTATGCAGATGAACTTTTCTCTCTCTCTCTCTCTTTCTCGTTCGCGCGGGCGCGCGCGTGGAGGCGAATCACGGCGAGTATGTATATATACCGCTCATTTTGCCCTGATGCGTCTTCTTCTCGTCGAGAGAGCTCGAGTTTAAACGCTGATATCGTTTTAATACCACCGACGCACGCGTGTTCGCCCTTATGCTCTCTCTCTCTCTCTCTCTCTCTCTCTCTCTCTCTTATCGCGCTTCGACGATTATTAAAACTATGACGAAAAGATTTAGGTGTAATCACGTGCTCTCGAGCATCTTGAGGTATGTTATCGTTATGATAGGACGAGGAATACAATTTGACTTTAAATCGATCGTTTTCAATTGGATTTACACTTTGGAATATCGTAAAAATGTGGTTTTACGTTGAAATTGTAGTCGTTTTCGTCTACCTGTAGCGGCGAAACAAAGGCAACTCGATATTCGTGCATCTTGGCGTGCGATTTACGACAGTCGATTTTTCCTGCGTACAACTAGATCAACAGGGCGAAAAAAGTATGCGCGTGTGAGAGAGATGAAGAGAGAGGGATATATATAATAAAAGGCCAATTTGGATTTTGCCACGTGCGCCTACCATTCTACATCTCGAATGCGTGGCTCGAGGGCTGGAGTTGACGTGAAAACCGACATTTACTATTGGCCACAGCACGTTTGCGACTGAATGCTACGGCGGTCTTTACGGATGAAGGATGGTTCTTTTAGAGTTATTCCTCGTATTAGCATGTCGGTATACTATATCGAAATAGAAAAATGTACAGTTTAGACAACCTTAATACGGTATGGATGATTGTCGGTCGGAATTTTCCACAGCGCGATATTTTTCGCAACGACGTTAAATTTGCAAGTAGTGCAACCAATCGTGATAGATTTCAATAATGACCATCGAAATCCTTTAACGAGCAACCAAATAACAAAAAGAAAAGAAACGAGAACGAAATCAACGTGGAAAATAACGAAATGAATATAGTCGGCCAAAATAATAATTTGCAACGTTGAAGAGTCCTTGCGTGGCAATAGAGAAACCCTCGCGAGTCGAGAGCATCAACAAGGGAGAGCGACCAAATGGTAATTAATATGCAAGAAAAGACGAGCGGGACGAAAAAGAAAAGTGGAGCTAAAACAAAAGGACATTGACGAGCAGGAGAGAGAGAAAGAGATGCGCATCGCAGTGGCGGGGCGCGTGTATTTAATCGAAACTTTGCCCATGGCTGCGGGGGGAAAGGCTCAAGAGGATGAGTGCTGTAAAGTCAGAGAGAGAGAGAGAGAGAGAGAGAGAGAGAGAGAGAGGGAGGGGCTGGAAGGCGGTAAGTCGCTTTTAATACTACGCCAGCTGTCTCGTTGTTTGATATTTCATGGGTTTCGCGAGTTATGGCTTGGGCCAAGGTGACTATTTTCACGATACGGATATACGATTTGTAAAAGATGTCGCGAGGATTTCTAAAATCCAACCAATACATATACGACTTGTAGTAACGTGTAATTCTCTGGGTGTTTTAAGCGAGCATCAATATCGGATAATTATCGATGCTTCGACGATAAAATATAAGACTTTGATCGAACGTCAACGAAAACTCGGAAATAGTCGATGCACAGTGGATAAACCAAGTAATAAAGACAAAACGAGAGTGACGGAAAAAATAAAAAGCCACGATTTTTCAAGCAAATCATACAATTTGTCATAGAGATAGAAACAAAGGACGAATCCACGATCGTTTATCTCCCGTAATTCCTGCACTCCATATACCCACCCACAACGCTATGTTAGCCGCCAACAAAGCGCGCCCGCACAATCGTTTACGATATCAATTAGCCGATAGCTTCTCTCTCTCTCCCTCTCTCGCTATTTTTCGTACGTAGTCTTCATACGTATATACGTAATTAGTGTTCAATCGTCTGCGCAACGTACGATTTTTCTCGCGCTACGCACTGTTGCGTAATCGACATGATTTTTCATCGTTGCAGGCTCCGCTCGTCGCAATGTTTATTTGAGCCTGGTGCTTGATTAAATATACGCGTATTTAATAATCCGCATAGCTTACACCGCTATCGGATTTTTTTACCTATTGGTATTTCATCATGGTTCTCGAGATAATTTAACGTCCGATCATTTTTTTCACTTTTTTCTTTTGGGTTGCGATTAAATTTTTATCGATTTCATGTAATTGAGGTACACGAGCTGCTCTTTTTATTTTCTATCGAATTACATCGTAACTCTACTATTGTAATTAATCGTCAAACTAAATATAAATGGGTTTCTTCGACTATTTCAGTGAAATAGTCCAAGTGGCCTGCGTAATTGAATTTGGAAGAGGGAATCAAAGATTTGTAAGATTTCGCATGTATATTTTTTATTTCTTCGTTTCTTTTGGTTTCGCCTGTTCTTTAGCGCGCTCGCGCTTCTTATACATAACGTCGGTAGCCACCGCAGGCACAATGCGAGAAGTTAAACGTTCGTTCTTTTTTTGCGTATATATTTTTTTGGTTTTGTTCGTTCGTTCGTTGGTTCGTTCCTCAACAGCGTTTATCCGTGAGCCCTTTCGCCAATAAATAATATCCAACAGACTTTCATTACGTCGTTAAGTTGTCTCTCTCGCGCGTACGCGAAACATCGCCAAATTTACTATTTTCAAGATAATGCGTCTTGACGGCCAACTTTATTTCGGTGATATCTTCGACGACTTTTTTTTCTCTCGCCGATGCGAAAGCTTAATGATATTTTAACGTCGCGCGAGTACGTGGAATTGTGCACAACCATACACGCACACACACACACACGCGTGAAGTTATAACGAGTTATGAGAGACGTAGCATTAATTTTTTTCGCGCACGACACCCAAATTGAAGCTTTCGAAAAATTACACTTTCATGAGCGGTTTTACTTGGCTTTTTTATTTCTTTTTAACCTTCTTACGAATAAAAAAACGAAAAAAGTGGACGATCGTACGCTGCACGCACTTTCTCCATCTAATGATCGGGCGGCGGTCTTTTGTCTGCGGCAATTTTGATATAGCACACGTCACGACGTACTGCTGTTACCGTTGCTGTCTATTCTTTTCTTGGACCGCAAGACCAAAAACGAGCTTGGTCTCGTGCAAGGGCAACTTTTTAGTATTCGCTTCGGTTGTTGCTTTGTACCAGGTATATCCATAACATTAGCATGAAAACGGCCAAAATTGTTCGTCGGATATTTTCGTGGCTTTCCGTGATATTTTTTAGATCGGAAGGTACGCGCGCTGTGACAATCGCTGATTTCAAATCAAATCTTGACGTGTTCGATCGTTGAAGAATGACCGAAATCTCGTTCGATTGTAACGATCACGCAACAGCACGCAACGGCTAATTGATCAAGACTGTCCTCTACTTGTTTTATCGAAAAACACTCGAAATGGCACGTGTTGCAAATTTTCGATGACGTTACGTACAACGATAACGTCTCCTTTGTTCGATGAAAATTTGGTCGAAAAAAGCGCCATTGCTTCTTTTTCGCTGTACTCTCACGCTGCAACGCACGAGAAACGGTTGAAAAAGCGCTTGCTAATTTAGCATCGTGAAAAATCATCGTATCATTAGTGATAGACTAGATGAGCGGTCGACCCTTCGGTACCGCCCTTCTTCGCTCCTCGCGCACGTTCCCTCCCTTCTTCTACGTCGTTCTCTCTTTCTCTCTCTCTCTCTCTCTCTCTATCCCCGTTGAGAGCTACGAGGAGAAAGAGAGAGACGAAGAGAGCAAGCAGCGCCGCTCTTTCGCTCGGACACCTGTAAGCTAAACGCGCGCTGCCAAGCCGCAGTGCCTGACACACGCGTCCAAACCATTGCTCCAGATCGTTCTGCCTCGTTCACTCGTTTGCTTACTCTCTTGCTCTATTGTCGGATCGTTATTTCGTCCTTTTTTTAGTTTTCTTTGGTTTTTAGTGAATTGTGATGAACAAGATTGTGCGTTGAATCGCCGAATGGTGTCGTTTCTTTTTCTTTCGACTTTGTAAAAGTGCGCGGACAACAACAATCTCCTCCTTGTTTTTTTATTAGCAATTTCGAGTGGAGAGCTTTGATAAAACAACATGAAGATAACCAAACGAAAAAAGTCGGTAATCGGTGAACGACGATCTGAAAATTAGCACTTTTAAAAATCGTAAAAGGAGGAGAAAAAGGGAAAAATTGGCAAAGTACGCGTACCGCTCGGGAGAGAAAGAGAGAGATGTGATTTTGGGGTTGGTACTGGTGAAGATGCAGCGGAATCCGAGGAGCGCTCTCGTTCTTATTCAGCTACTTTGGCTGCTACTCGCCGAGGAGGGCACGTGCATCAAGTGGCTGTAAGTACCCTTGAATTTTTCAATTATCCAGTCATCCAATTCAACCAACTCTCTCTCTCGCTCTTTCTCTTCATCAGCGAATCACCGTTTAATTACTCCAAACACTATTTTTATCCTCTCATAGATTGCCGCCAATGAAGCTCGTTGCGCTGCGTGTAGCTTTTACGGACGCGATGCACCTAATTACATTTCGCGATTTTTACAATTTCAAAGACATCGCTGTACTCGCTGTAGGTGATTTAATTAAACTTGAAAATGTCTCAATCGTTATTTCGGTCGACAAGAAAGAAAGACAACAAAATGAACAGAAGGGAAAACTGATAAATCACGTCGTCTTTTCGATGCGTGTATTAATAATCGTTTTGGGCGCGTGTGCTCACGTGGAGGTCCAATGATTAATGTAGGCACGTTAATGAGAAGCAAATCGTGACGGTGGCTAAACGAGAAAACGACAAAAAAGACATTGCAAATAAACAGAAGAGACGGGAGCGATGAAAGGAGGCGTCGTGGATACGAGATGAATATGCGAATATCGTCGTGCCGGTTACTCCTCTCCCCGCGCAATTGTTCGTTCTTTCAACGATCAATTTCGGTTCTTTTTTTCGGAGGGAAAGAGAGGCCATTATCGAATCGATTTTAACGCGACCGTGTAAAAATGAATACAATTCAATTGAATCGATCGAACGTTGCTGTCCTTTCTTTTTTTTTCTAGCAGCCTGAAAACATTTGTATTAATGGGCTATAAATCAAATGCCACTAAAATCTCTACTCCAGATTTTTTTGTGCAAGTTTGCAAAATCGAGATAGAATTCAGGATCGCAGGAATGTAAAATATAAAATTTAGCAAATAATTTAGTCACGTTGCTTTGACTAGTCTACGAGAACCTATAATTTAGATAATTATTGGTCAAACGATCAGTGTCTGTTGGGGATTTCTGAAAAATTCAAAGTATAAGCATTCGATAACTTAGGGATCCAATGATATTGTCTTAAGAGATCCGTGTATTATCCATTACGAACCGGACATACTTGCGGAAAAAGAGAGTACCGGATAGATCTTACGAATCATCAAACGTCAGGAAATAACAACAAGTACGACGCGAGAAAATGGCAAAAACACCGGCAATACATTTCGATGCTCAATTTTTTGAAATTTGTTGAAATTGGCTCGATAATAAACCAAATTATAACTGGTCGTCACTCGAAAACTCGCAGTTGCACCGTTGCTCTGATCGCACAACAACGATAACTATGTATACACGCTCGTAGTATCAATGAAAAAAGAAAAAAAAAACTAATGAAAATAGACTGATCGATGTCTACGTGTCATGCGTACATACACGCGCGCGTACTCGAAAACCCGAAATTAGCAGTGTATATACCTAGTTTGAAAAAAAAAAAGAAAACGGGGAGGGAGCTCGTGCGATTGTTCGTCGAGAGAGCAAAAACGAAGAATATAAGGGGAGGCAAGCAAGCAGCAGTTTCACGTGAGACAATGAGACCGGAAACAGAGGGGATGGCGAGGATGATGAATGGCGCTGGCCGATGGTGATTTTGCGTGTACTCGGGCGAAAAACCGGTAGGCACCACAAAGAAACAGCAAGTTCAAGTGGCGTGCGAAGGGTTGAACACACACACACACACACACACACACACACACACACACACACATCATATAGTGTATACACGATGATGATTAGAGTGCTCTTTCTCGCTCTCTGCTATATGCCGGACGTTTGATTTATTATCATCCGTATACTTGGCGTAGTTTGGAAAAGCTTTTTACAAAGCTCTTTTGTTTAATCATTGCTTGTTTGATTGCCGAGTGGATCATAATAGACACAACATCGATCTAAGGCTTGGCTAAGATCATTGCTGCACAACGAGAATATAACTTTGACTTGACGTTATTTCAAATTTCCTCTTTACGTTACTAATTGACAAACGAACGTTTGACTCGATCTACGAAGCTCTACGAATCTCGTGGAAACGTTGATGTCGTCTTAAATATTCCTCGTTAAGAAAACAACAACTCTACTCTCAAACAAAGCGTATGAATGTATAATCATCCGTTTTTTCAAAAAATTACATTCTCCCATTCGAAACGCTAGCGAAAAAAGACAAATAAACGAACGTATCCTATACGTGTGCGTGAAAGAGGGAACTCGCAAGGTGGTGATTAACCTCTTGCCCGTCGAGAAGCGCGCGTAGGACGTTCTAAAGGATAGGCGCAGCAGCACTCTCTCTCTCTCCCTCGCTTTGACTATAGGGATTCGGCAAAGTTTATAACGGAATCACGGCTCTTTCGAAACGCGCCATGCCGTTGTAATTTCAGTTGTAAATGCGCTTGCGTAGGCGTTGATGCTCTTTCTCTCAACAGAGATAGGACTGTAATATTGTCGTTTTCCAGTTTGTTACCGCTTCTGGTTTTGTAATCGCCAATTGGAATGTTACTTCCTTTTTTAACGAGTACGTGAATTTACAAGATTACTAATTGAAACTTTGAGAAGAAGAAAAAAAAAGCCTCGCTACTTTTGTGTCTCAATTAACTTTTTCGAGGAGGCGAGCTCGCGTTCCACATTCAATTTTCGATTTACAAGGCGCGACGCCACAAAAAAACGAGCAAACAGAACAGGCCGAGAGCTCCTTAGGGGTAATCAGAGCTGTTTTAGAAGAGGCGTGTGCGCCGGCTACGAGAAGTGCTTGGAGCTCCTCGTAAGTCATATATGCTTCTTCGGACGTATATATAGACACGTAGGTATCGTCCTGTCTATTTCTTTGTTTTGCGTTCTTTTTGCGCGTTTCAATGAATGTTAATAACTCGAGGTATACGAGCGATAGTTTATTTGACGTTTACGACGTTACTTAATTTAGAGGCTTTGCCGATTTTTCGCGCGCTCGAACGAAAGTACCATTCGAGTATAATGCCATTGTTTTAGCGTCGTTCTATCGAGTGATAGCCGTAATATTACGCGCATTGATAACGCCAAATGGGTCTGCATTGGATGAAAACCTTTGACCACTTTAGATCGAAAGTGTAATTTGATTAGAGCGTGTGCGTTAATGCCGTGACAGCGTCAAATCTCCAAGAGCTTGCGTAATTTGCTCGTACGTACAGCGATATTTCCTAAAAACTATTTATACTTTTACAAAATAAGTATCGTGAAAGTTATCCGTGCAACGCATATGTAGATTTTTATGAAAATCTATCTTGTCTTATGACAGCGGATGATTTATGAATATATTTAGCAAGCATCGCGTATATAGCTAGACAGTTTAAGACGCATACAAATCCAATTTTCGCGTTCACGGATGAAACTTGAAAATTGTCAATCAAAGAATAGATTGGCTAACCCAATAAAGCGTTAGAAGATTATTATTAATCGACAATTCGTATTTCGTCAAAATAAACGTTTAATGAAAACCAATCAATATCCAGTCAATAATCAAGCGTGCGTGCGTGCGTGAGTGTGTGTGTGTGTGTGTGTGTGTGTGTTTGTGTGTATGGATAGAGTATGCAGTTAACTCGAACAGGGCGCGCACGGCGTGACGAGCTGCAATCTCTGTGATTGATTACCTTTAAACTATATCGAATCCATATGCGCATCGTGCGAGCCAGAGAGAGAAAAAAACGTCATGGGCGCCACAGATGACGCGTCACGCAAGCTACATAATGGGAGCATGCAGGTATAATTTATCGGCTTGCCACATCCTTTTTTGGGACTAAAACTGCGAGCAGGCGTGAAAATTGATTTTCCGCGGTGGCGCACGCAACGGGAATAATAATCTTTTTTTACGCTCTTTCACTCTCCTTTTGACACATCTTTTTGAGCTATAGCATATGTACGTGTATGTACCTATATATATGTAGAGAGAGAGAGATAGAGAACGATATCAAAAGCTTTCCTTGTTTCGGTTGCTTCCTTTTCCATTGCATATCCTTGATATTTCCGGCATATTCCGGAACGACGCTGTCATTGGCGGTGACAAGCGTAAACCACTTGTTTTTATTAGTGACATCTTTCAATAGCTTTAATTTCGTATTTGTTATTCGTTCGTCCAAACGTTTGTTCTAACGATAGTAATTGTTGCAAAACCGAGTTTTATCGTAAAATAAAAGCCACTTTCGCACCAAAGCAAAGTCATGTGAATTTTTCTTAAAAAAAATTTCAAGCAAAAAGAAAATTACAGTCGTTTTGAGAAATGATCATTCGACTGGAAGAGCCGGCAAATCATTAAGCACGCGAAAGGATATAATTACACGTAATATCTTATGCCGCCTCCTCGTCAGCACAATGGTCTCTCTCTCTCTCTCTCTCTCTCTTTCTCTCTGTCTCGCACGCGCCAAACTTTTAACGATCACTGCGGCCCTTAAATCACGGTATATCTCCATAGGTCGCGCCACGTTAAGACAATGGTATGATCTTTAACGGCCACATAATCGTGCAGAGGGATTTACGAGTGCGCGCGCGCGTGCACGCTTTCATTATAATAATAACTTTGGGGTAGGCATTATGTGAAAATTAGCAGCATTCAGTTTCAGTTGTCTTTATGAATTCGCTTAACGTTCGTAAATAAGTCGCGCGTGCGCGTGCGCACTTTGTGCATCTTATTGCGTCGCTGTAATCTTGACCGTCGTTTTTGTTTCGATGTATACTAAAAAAAAAAAAAACTGCGAACCTTATAGTCGTTAAATTTGAACTGTCGCGTATCGAGCACCACCGTCAGGTTTTTATCGTTGAGAAACTGGCAAAATATTCGAAGGATGAATTCATAAAAATGGTCACTACCAAGATAATATTGACAAACAAAGCATTGGAGCATCGTGTAGCATTTTTACTCGATCCTAATAAACTGCCCTGGGCAAACGTCCAATATCGAAAGACATCTCTCATAAAAGTCCGTTGCATGCCGAGCTTGAGTGGATCGATCAAAAGTATGCAAGCTTACGAAAAGAAAAACAACAAGCTACAAAGCGGTTTTTTTCTCGTTTAATAAACTTGAAATTTATCACGAATGCCTCGGAAAGTTTCGACTCTTTTTATTTGATTTTTCAGTTAAAACTGAACTCTAAAGAACCAAATAAAAATACGCGAATCCATTTGTAGGCGTAACAAGCTTAAGCTCCGACAAAGCGTATCTATAATAGAGACGAGTTGTTTGCGATCGTCCAAACTTGCAACTCGTAACGAGAAACTACATTTGCTACGTGATTAGCGCACTTGGAACGCCGGTATACGCGTTATCGAGTTAATTTTATTTGAAAGAAACGAACGATGAATATGATTTAACGCCTGCAATCGAAAAGTATAGAAAATTAGTTATCGCGAAAACGAGAAACCACGACGTAAAAAAGAAACAAGTTTCGTCACAAAAGCTATATACGCTACGCGAATCGGTCCGAAGCGTGACCGACCAAAGAGTCAGTCAACATTGCCGAACAACGTTGTACGCTTGTACGTGTAACACGTCAAGCAAGCATATCAAGCGCAATCATAAATCCGTCCCTTCGCTCCTTTTTTAATAGGCGCGACGATGGAATCACTCGACGTTTTTGACACGTGACGAGAAAGAAAAAGGGCCTCGTCGTACACACACTCGCATACACACGCGCGAAAAAAAATCTGCCGCGACGAATCGCCCTCTCCTCTGGCGCTTATGCGTACGATATAAATCAGGGGTCGAGAAAAATTTTTCGAAATCACTTTTTTTCTTTTATCACCGACGCTCTCTCCGGCGCCCGTACGAAGACAAAGAACGAACGATACAAATGAACGTGAAAATGTTTCCACGCGGACAGTATTGTAATAAAAAAAGAGAAAAAAAACAAAAAAAAACCGACGGATACAGCGACAAAGAACGAATTATCTCGTTTTGGCAGGGACAAATTACTCGTTGTCGTCGTACGACGCGAAGAAGGAGAGTCAAAGTTGTAGGCATACGTAGGTAGGGTGGCGAAGGGAATGTATATCAAGGTGACGTCGTAAATATGGCCATCGAGAGTTATAAATATTTCGATTGGCTGTTACGCGAGAAGCGAGATTCGACGCACGTATGTTTATCCAAGTGCATTCCGCGTTTGAACGATTCTATACAGTCATCGAATAACACGTCTCTCAACGAATCGAAGCGTCTCAATTTGCGATATTTAAAAGAAACCGATTGTTTTTGTTGCACAGAGCATTGGGACGAGCGGCGGATGGTTTCGAGTGGAGCCGCGAGGCATGCATGGGCGCACGTACCTCGGGACTTCTCGAGCGCAAACAAGCGAGAGCATGCAAAGCAAGTCCCGACATTATGCAAAATCTCGTGTTGGCCGCGAGAGACACTTCGGCCGTATGTCAGCACGGGTTTCGTCATCAACGATGGAACTGTAGTAGCATCGATCGAGCACCCGATTTCACCGCCGAACTATTGTCAGGTAAACGGAAACAAAGCAAAAGCTCAAAAGAGACCAGAGAAAGAATCGCACGCATCTTGCTGCGATACGTCCACGGCCAAACGATCAATTCTCAATGAATCTGTACGTCGTAGGCACGAAGGAACAAGCGTTCGTATACGCAATGTCGGCAGCAGCGGCAGTTTGGCGTCTCGCTCGAGGTTGCGCTTTAGGTAATTTAGCAGCGTGTTCGTGCGCAACACCACCACGTCGAGAGCCACCAGCTGCAGCAGCGGCATTGATACAAACGGCATCCGGTACATCGGCGTTCGCACCGGCAAATCTTAATTCACAATCGACTCGCAACGCTTTCAAGTGGGGTGGCTGTGGTGACGACGTACGCTCGGCCTCGCGCATAGCCAAACGTTTCCTCCAAGGTGCTAGTCCTCCACCTGGTGCTGGCTCTCACGCCAAGTTTCTCCACGCCGTCAATATGCACAACAATCGCGCTGGACGCAGGGTTCGTTTTCGCCGACCTTGTTTTATCCACATATTTCAATGAAACCAATAAGAGATCAAAGGTTAAACATGAAATCACGCCAGGCGGTGGAGCAGTCGCTGTCGTTGGAGTGCAAATGCCACGGAGTATCAGGCTCGTGCAGCGTACGCACGTGTTGGCGAGGATTGGGTGCAAGTGGTCCAGCCGCAGCTGGTTCACGATTATTGCGACGTTACGCGACTGCCGCCGAAGTTAGGTCAACGTCGAGCGGACGATTACCACCGTTGTATCATCACAACAATTTACTCTACACCATCAAGAGTCCGGATTACTGTATCGAAGATCAGAGACGGGGTAGTCTCGGTACTTACGGCAGGTGGGATACTTCTTTGACTATTTTCAAATATCAAGCGAATCTCCAGCTTGACGAAACTTGGTACGTCAAGCTGTTCGGTACCGCGAGTACGCAACGCGTTCGCAAGTTATACTTTTACCCCGAACGAGCGCGTAGTTGATTCGACAAAACCCCAAGTACGTCCCTTTATCGTTTTGCCCTTTATCATCACGTACCGTATGATCGATCTGTAACACGTTGAGTTAACGAGGCGAACCGAGCTATATCCCAATAAAAGCCCAGTTTGCCTGTCTCGTAAAACGTCGTGTACAATTCAGCCGTAGCAGCAGTGAACTTGTGCGCGTTTCTCTTTATTCCGCGGTAATTTTCGAAGCGAAAACTCGTAAAACGATGTTATATTGTACCACCCGGGATACACACACACACACACACACACACACACGTACACATGTATAAGCTTTCCGTCCATGCAGTCTTTTATTTTCTACACGCGAGCTACAACGTGAATGTGGGCTTGAGCGTACGTGGGCTTTTCTATAATAGATCGGTCAAGTTCGATTAATTTCCGTAAGTTATTTTTGTTCGCGATTGCTCTCTTTGTACGTTCTGTGGTTGTATTGAGCTGTAAAAAGAAGGCTTGCTACGGGAAAGCCTCGAGAAGAGCGTTTACTTGTAAGCATCCGGATTTTTAATCGAGCAAAGTAGCGTTCTTACGCGACGCTAATAGTCGCTAAAAGGAATATGTAACGGTCTTCTTGACATTCTCGACATTTGACTTGGATAGTCGTCAAAATTACAATCTAATATTTGTTACGAGATATTTTTCCAATTGTCAACGACGTTCAAAATTAACGGGGTACGCAGCGTGCGTTTGACGTTGGTGTCCGATAAAAAGCCGCATCGTTTGAGAAAACCGCAACCACGCGTAGTATTCTCGTGCAAAAAAAGATAGTTTGTCAAAAATCAAGGTTGTCGTCTCCGCAGGACAAAAACAAAGACAAATTATAGTCACTCGACATCGATCTTATTTATGTCGAAGCACGGCATTAACGATATCTACGTGGAAAATACCCGTTTAGCTTAGAGCTGTAACTAAAAAAAAGAAGCTTGTGCGTACGCGTGTACTACCGCGAGATTATTTGTTTTCCTTTCTTGCCTGTCCGCACGTATACGTACTCGTTCCGGATTCAACGCGTAGTATAGTTCCTGTTCTACCGGTGCTGCTGCTGTTGCTTCTACCACTTGATATATTTGCATTGATTACACTACGTGTGCGCTTAGATAAACACTGACAATGCGTCTCCTTTTTTTACTGTTCGCGACGCGGAAACGTTGGGTTTTTAAAATTCCTCTTTATCGGCGAAACTAATTGGGATTGCCGAGCTGATTATCGTGGCTGCAGCGATGTTGAATAAACGATCGTTTGATCAATAACCGTAGTGGATCGTTAATGAAGACAAGTTTGGTTGGGCAATCGACGTTTGCAATGTTTTTACGTCGCTATAATTATCAGTCTTACGTCGAGTACGAGGAACATATATTTCGATAAATAGCGTCTGACCAATACAAGTTTTCCGTTAGTTGTACAAGTTAATAAGTCAAACCGTTCGCTTGCACGATTGGCTTTCAATCGGTTATAATACCTACACCCACACAAAAAAATAGCACTCTTAATTTAAAGAGTACGTTACCAACGTTCCGCCGAACATAATCGGCAATAAACCGCAATAATATGCGAATTCCATAACAGCATAATCCTGTCAAGTATGTTTTCCAATAATCTCCCGCTTGTAACTTATTTATCGTATCTTTCGTTGACACGAAGCACCATCCTCTCTCTCTCTCTCTCTCTTTCTCTCTCTGATATTAAGCACGGAGCTCGCATTCGCGCAATTATCAAGAGTAAATTGAAATGTCAGGCTCCGTCTTATTTATCCTTTGCACGCACGGGTTAATCTTCCGGTAGATTTACGTTCAACCGCAAGCAAAATATTGTTATAACTAAAGTTTTACGCGTTGTTATTGAATTGTTTTTTATTTTTCAATTATACAGCAAATTTGCACTTGATAACCCGTGAAATTAAAAGAAAAACAAGAGAAACTGTGGAATCGGATTGAAGCTACAAAGTTTCGTATTAATATACGTCGCTGTAATATTGAATTTATCGCGTATTCAATTATTCATCGAGTATGTCAGTGATTATTTTTGCTTTGCCGCTGACGGCCAAAGGGAAATTGAGTCATTTTTCACGTGTTTAATTTTGTCTTTTTTATTTTGAATGAATTGGCTGAAACGGAACGTTATATTCACTTTGTGCTTTTTGCGAAATACGAGGAAAGCAAATGTTAATCGTATAAGTATGTACGTGCGCTTGGATCGAATAGCACGCAAGCGGCCGGGCGTAATGAAAGGTCTCGCATCATCCACACACTGACTTATGACACGATGTTTTTTTTTTCGATAGTTAATTAAATAATGTTTGTTTTACGAAATGTCAATTAAGTAAGCTGCTCATTTTCCGTTGGTAACGTAAAATTCCACGTGGGTTTATAAGCTCGAGTGGAGAATTGAACGTCCTTAAAGATGTAATCGTGTAAAAATGTAATCATGCGAGTATAAAAATATCGTAAGGCATTTTGAAGGCAAAATACGCGAAAGGTTGGTATCCAATCGATTAAATTAAAAGTTGCAAAGGTAAAAAAAATGTTTTATTTACAGGCAATGCAACGGCAGCAGTACAGGTTACGACGGCTGCGAGTACCTATGCTGTGGTAGAGGATACGTGACTCGGGCCAAAGAGGTACACGAGCATTGCGAGTGCAAGTACTACAGCTGCTGCTACGTCAAGTGCAAGACTTGTCGGAATGTCATTATCAGTCATGAATGCAATTGAACGAAATTTGCTCTTTATTTCTTTTCCTGTACAAATTTGCAACGTTATGTCGATTTGTCTTTCTTGTGTAGAACGATAGCACTTTTCTCTCTCTCTCTCTCTCTCTCTCTCTCTCTCTCTTTCTCTTTGTTTCAAACCGACGATACGAATAGTTTATCCATTTTGTAAATGAAATATTTTTAATGTTTTTCGTTGTTTGCGTCTTTTTAGATAACGATCTGACATACTCCTCGTTTGACTTTTGTCGCAAACGAGGATAACTGAGTTTTCGTAGTGATTGTTTCTATTTCGATCGATCGAAGGTAACAAGCAATCCAAACTTGAACGAGTATTACGTATAAGATGGAGTACAGTGCTTACGCGAAGAATTACTTAACGTTTTGCGATTAACATTGACAATGAATTTGTTGCAATAGTTACTTAAAAACGAACGACGTTACATCAATCCAGACTACCGAGTGTCGTAAGTCTGATTAATATTCTATTCGTCATGCAATACTGTCAAGTTCATACTTTGTTGTATTCTATTAGTTGAAAGAGTACCATTCGAAAGAAATAGAAGGCAAAAAAATTGTCCACGTATAATAGTACTGAATTGCACGCTAACTCGTATGCGATATTTACAAAGTCAACTGCGTAAACTTCAAATAATAAATGGATAAAAAAGAAAAAATGTAGATTTAAGCGGCTTTTTAATAAAAAAAAGTCAGGGATGGCTATCAATTGTACTTCTCTGAATAAATAAACGATATCGTAAATGATTACGACGAGAGAGTTGTAGGAGATTGATGTTTTTGTATTATTTATATACTAATATGCGTATTTATTATCGTTCTCGCCGTCGTTGTAACCTACTTGAATATTTAACGACAAGAGTAGGCGTTAGAGACGCAAATGTAGCAATTGCGATGATGTAAATAGCAGTACCATAAACTTTCGATGTAAACGACACATTGTATTCAAATGATATACCATTAATAAATACATAAACTATAACGGTCAATTACTCTTACTTGGTTAAACAATTAGTTTTAATTGCACGTGTCGATTGATCGATTGATTAAACACTCGTATTTGTTGAAAAACTTCCACACTTATTTGCCGTCGGCTCGCGAGGCCAAATCTTTCGATTCAATTTCCAAGTCGAGATCCTTCAAGAATGCGCAATAGTCGATTTCATCGCAGTCTCGGGGCTTCTCTTCGATCGTCCAATATACCTCCTTTTGAAAAATTGTCAGTTTACAGAGCATTCAAAGCGATTTGTTATTTTGCGCTAGTCTTATTCCGCAACTTACCTTCAAACTCATAGGGACTACAGGTGGAAGGGGATCCACTTTGATATCGAGAAAGTTAATTAAATCGCGACAATCGACTTTTCCTTCGTCGTTTTTCTCAAGGCTAAACGAAGGCAAAAAATAAGAAGAAAAATAACGTCGGCATATTTGCGAATACCTTGCCGTAAGTTGAACGTCTTATCGACTTACTAGTCAAGCATGAGACGAATGAGTTCACGTTGCAAGGGAATCCTATTGGCGCGTAACAGTGTATAAAGTTGATCGCGACTGAGATAACCAGTTTTGTCTCTGTCCCAAGCGCAAATATCTTCTTCCAATCGGTCCAAGTCATTCCACACCAAACGAGTTAGCTCGGTATGTATCAAAGCTCTGCAAAATATCCAAGACAACGTGTTACAAACGGCAATACGACGCTAAATACGAAGCTTGATTGTTATTCAAGCTACATAATTAAAGTTCGACGAACCTTATACCGTCTCGAGGGCAGACTTGTCTCTTCTCTTTGAGCGAGTAACGACGAGCGATGGTTATGATTTCGTGCTCCGTGATGCATTCGCCGACGTATTTGTGCATTGATTCTCTGTATAACGTTAAAAAAAGCGTTGCCTAAGAGCGTCAGCTATATTGAATTACGACGTGCTCTTGAAAGTTCAATTACCTCAGGCAATAAAGGCTGAGAATCGGAGGATCGTCTTGGTTTCGGAACGGCGGATACTCGTCGGTGAACTCGCGGTAAACGGATCTCAGTTTCTCGCGAACTTTCGCCATGATTATTTTTACGTCGGCCTGTGGAAACTGTGGACAAATTTATGTATGTTTTTGTTAGCAAACAAGGCGATCGAGGCTATAGGCAAAACGCCATATTTCTACCTCGTTACAATGTTGCTCCATGTAGCTCAAGGTGTACTCATCCGCACTTTCTATACGAAATCGAAAACTCGAGAGGTTCACGCAAACTCCAATGTAAAAATCGGCAGGCTCGTAGTACTTTGGTTCGTCGCTCGTGAAAATGTCTTGTCCTGGTTGTCGAAATCGCATTTTCTTTTGGAACAGACCTTTGTTATGACCTGCAAGAGACAATATTGTCGAGAAACAGTTTGAAGGCGCTCGTACGAACTCTCGGCTACGTGGCAAACCTGGTTTTTTGCATCCAACTTCAACGATCGCCACCGTCTTATCGAACAAATAGACGCTGATCACAAAGCATCTTTCCCTGTCTTCAGGCCTATCGGATATCATTTTACACCCGAATCTTAAAATACGACTATCGTTCTCTTGGCTGTGAAAACAATACGAAAGCATTAACCGGTAACATTGATGGCTGTGCATTTACGAGAAAAAAAAACAGATAAATCGACTTTGAAGGTGATTTTACTTCTCGTATCGATAAAATTGATCGGTGTAAAGTTTAGGCTTCTTCGGTACGACCGAAAAACAGAATCCAAGGGAATCTTCGTAACTGCCGTAACCGTTGTAAGGTGGTACGTATCTAGCGACAAAATTGTCCTCTCCGTCTGTTTGTTTTCCGGGTATCCGCAGTGGGGTGAAATCGTCCAATCCATATTTTTTACTGTGGAATCGACGCGAGGAAATGATCGCAAAAACACTCGTCAGATTTTCGTTACACCTCGTTGATTAGTACCTGTAAAACTTTTTTGTGAACTCGTCAAGATCGACGATGACGACTTTACGCCCAAAAACGTCAATGTGCGCACCAATCGCCAGATCGCAATCCTTGTAGTAATCGGCCGCTTTACTTTTATAAGAGTTGTCTGGAATGTAATAGCCTCGCGTTGTATTTTCGCCGAGAACGTTCAAAAGGGTGTATGGATCGCCGCTACCAACTGGCTCTAAATTCGTAAAAAACTAACAAGAAAAGGGCGTAGCAATCAAGTTATCGTTTGAAGGAAACTTATTGCACTACCAATCACCTTTGGTATTTTCATTCTTTTGACGAGTAACGATTTAGTCGAAGCTCCGTATTTGGCAGGGACATTTTCCAAAATCTCAAGAGTATCGTCAGCTAAGTAGTACAAAATGTCCAACTCGTGAACGTAGCCGTGTGGACTCTTCGAATCGTCCCAGAAAGCGTAAAATCTCAAAACTTTTCGATCGTACTTGAGAAAATTGCCCAATTTATCGAGTCTTTTTTGATAAGATTTCGCGGTGGAAGCCTAAAATCGGACAAAATAGTCAATCGCCTTGAGATACGCGATACGTATCGAAGGAAAACAGGACTTACGTTCGTTTGCTTTTGGTGCAGAGGATCAATCGGCGGATCGAGTGGGTCGGGAACGGTAATCCCCATTCGATTTAAAAATCTCCTGGTAAATTTATCGCAATCGTAAATTTTGTAAACGCGGCCAAAGAGTTCAGGTTCGTATCCAATGTTTAGATCAAGTATGTCGAAGTAGCGATATTTGACAGGATCGGGCAACGGAATTCTCTGACGTCGTACGAGAACACCTGTAATCGTGACAGTTATTCGGACGTACGCAATACTCACGACGAATGTTGTACCTTGGTCGAGGCCACAGTTTTCGACGGATGGTTCGGAAACTTTCATAGTGCCATCTTCGAGAAAAAAGCTAATGTCAACCCGACGCACTCTGTAAGGTTCTCGGCCGTTCTGAAGATTCTCTCGAAAGAAAGCTTTGAACATAAGCCTCTGTGCGCGCAAAAAACAAAGGACTAGTGTCGGTTTTTCTATGCATTACGAGTAAAAGTCAATCAAGAGATTAAACAGCAAACCTGGCCGTCAAAAGCGAGCCACGTTGGACCCGGCGGTTCTTCGCCCCATGCGTAAAGCGCGGGATAACGACTTTTCCCGGTTAAATTGGGCTTCTCCACCAAGTAGCACACGTTCCCGTGAATTTTGTCAAATTGCTGCGATCTGTTGAACTTTGTACGTCCGATCTGCAATAATAAGATATCCTTTGTTCGTGTCGCCTTGCTCGCTGTATGCGCGTCTTTGAAAAGTTACACGTTACGAGCGCGTCCAAGAACAGTACAAAGTTATAATCATTTTCATGCGATATTACGATTGGATAAACGTAAATAAAAATGATTTTAAAAAAACGCAAATTACAATAGAAATAACGATCAATGCGATCGTCGTCGCGATGATACTGATTATTACAAGTACACGATTACAATAGCTAGAGACACGGTCGTTCGTTAATACTCTATCGCTTTAATCCCATAACCAACAAGTTAAAAAATGTTTGCTTTAACCGTCATTAACTTAGTTTCGTACAACTATTTTAATACGCACGTGTACGTTGGTTTGAAACGATATCCCCGTTAGTTATTCTATTAGAAATTATAACGATTTGTGGACTCGTACTCACGTTTTGATCAAAATTGAAACCTGGAAGTCGAGGAAATTGAGGAGTTTTATGCATATTCAAAAGACCTTTTTGTAATCCCAATTTTTCAGTGAAATTTGCGAGAACGCTAAATAATATTTATTTGTTTACACGAAATGGCGACTGAGATTTCTTTAATATCAGTACGATTGCAGGAGCTAACACTTGGAAAACATTCTATTTATTTATCGAGGTTTCCTTGGTAATGTCGAGTACTGCGCTGCATGGGGTCTATGAGGTTGTGAGATCAATACTTTTGATGGCGTTATTTTGTGATGGAATGTGATGAAACTTCGTTGATCTGGCTCTACTGCAATAATAATTAAACACGGCAAAGCTACATCTGATA
The DNA here is from genome assembly GCA_030064505.1 of Chouioia cunea. Lineage (NCBI taxonomy): Eukaryota > Metazoa > Arthropoda > Insecta > Hymenoptera > Eulophidae > Chouioia > Chouioia cunea. The sequence continues at coordinate 10,038,209 of JAOPFQ010000001.1, read as the reverse complement.
AGACGTTTATTTTTTCACATATTATATACATAGATCGAATGTAGCAAAAATTCATGTAAAAATATAACATAATATGTTCACTGTTGTTAGTATCGCAAATCGCAATAGCGTTAATACATTGCCTAAGATATATACTTTTAGCAGAGATTTTATTTCACTTCGTTCAATATACGTTTAAAATAACATATAACTATTTTTTGTTTACTATAAACCCAGTGTCGTATAGTTGCATACAAGTTTTTAAATATTTTTTATTCTGACGCTTTTTGCAATTACTTAATTATATAATTTTGCAATTCTTTAAAAGTGCACAACACTTCGGGAACTTAAAACTTTTGTTTATTTAAAAGTTGTATTTCGAATAAATATAAAACGGTCAGCATTATCGTTAAAAATGTGAGTTGAATTGCAAAGCGAAGACTACATAGTTTTGCTGAAGATTAAAATAAAAACAAACACAGCGCTTATCAAGATCAATAACTTCATATGAAAGTTTTTGAACTTTCCTTATCACACACGAAGATTAAAGCAACTCTTTATAATTTATTATAACTTTTGTTCTGAATTCAAATTCTAATAAGTATATATCGTTTATTGTAATAATCTTCATAAATTTTGGACGGTACGTTCAGTTACAAGTATAAAATCAACTTGAATTCATTTTCCAATAACACCGATGACAGAAATCTAAAAATTACGTAACAAAGATAATTTTCTTTTAATTATAACGTTAAAAGCATTGTTTACACCAAGTCTTTAAAACAATTATCGACGATAAGTTTAATATCGAGTATCATGATTATTAAAAAGTTACATAGAAAGACGGAGCTTTCCGAAGCTGCCAACAAGTAAGAAAACTTTATTCAGTTATAGATTTCCCAGAAAAACACAAAGTGCAGAAATAGAAAATCGACAACTTTTTCATTTTCTAGTCTTTTGATTCAGGCTGCAAGTCGTACCAACTAGTGATAGTTTGCGTAATGTCCAACTCGGACAGATTTATAAGTACTTGACCCATGCATTTGCTTCCAGTTGAGAGCCAACCTTTCTGTGTGCAAATGGATAATTCTAAAACACGAGAGTTTATGTCGCCCTGCGACACAATATACTCGAATTGTTCGTCGAAGACTGGGTTACAATTATCCTTTTTGACGGCAGTCTTACGTTTCGTTTCCTTGTGCCGATCGGGAAGAAGATACATCTTAACGTAGGGATCTGGTATGTTGGTCGGATCGTTGGCTGGCAGCGGTAAATTGCTATGATTTGTTAAAAGTATCATTATACATACGATTCTTGATTTTTCCGAATTGAACAGATAGTAGTATATTTACGCAATTTTGTGGATGACAATCATGAGTTTTTGTCTAGGAACGCTGTACTTCACGGTCATCTGGATCCTACCGAGTTTTGCTTCACCAGCAAAAGACATGACACTTGGGTTTCGTCGAATTAATCCTGGCGAATCATTTCGAATAGATGAGGCTCGAGGAATCGCCGATACATCGGAAGAATATTCCGCTCGAATTGCATCCTCAACGTCATTTGCTGACATCGCTTCTTCCGATACCGCGGGCGTAGCGTTGCTTACTGCACTGTAAACAGATTCTTTTGATGGATGCTTTCCGAGAGGACTGTCTGGAACTGCAAGATTGAAGGGTTTACGTATAATGCAGTTTGAAAATATGTATTATTGAAAGTAACGATTTACTTACCGACGCTTGAAACAGTAGACTGTTGTCGTTCAATTTTCTTGCTCAAACTTTGAACGTCTTCGTCTTCGTCGTCGTCGGAAGTTATTTCTGGTTGTCCATTTCTTAAAATCTAAAATATAGATGTTGATTTGTAACGGACGAATTTATAGCGTTAAAGACATTTTATTTAATGGATTTACCCTTAGAGTCATTGATAAACCAATTCTACTGTCGGGTCCACTTTTTTGTAGGTCGAAGGGTTGTAATTTCATTTGCATATTATTCATGGTTAGGAGAGCAGAAATGTTATAAGAAAGAGCTCCCACTACACTTGCAGTTTTTTCATCGGTAATCTACGGATTATATTTACGTCAAATATATACGTTAGACGTAAGTACACGGTAAAAAATGTCTCTCGGTACGTGCCGTTCGCAAGATTGATGATTACCTGAATGTGCAAAGTACCGGTTTCTGGGTTTGTTACTAGCATAATGAATCCTTGCTCCCAAACGGGGTTACACGATCTTGTCTGGGTTGACGTTCGTTCAGTTTTACCGTTGACACTTGCTTCTAAATATACGTCGGGCTGTTTACTTCCTTTCAAGCACTAGAACGGGATTTTCGTTGATTAGTAAAGGAAAGTGTTTCTTTGAGTACAACCAGAAATATTTTGCATGTTCTCACGGGAAGATTTTTAGCAGCGTCAACGTAGAGTATCAAAATAGCACTGCTCATAGATGTAACTCGCAATTCTTGAGTTTCCTTCAGAGCCTTCAAACGAACGTGCATTTATTCAATCAAGAATTTATTTCAGTCAACATTTGCGATGCGTTTAGAAATTCAACTTACAGCTGCCAAGTCAGCAGAGTTCGTCGACAGTTCAAGCCACGAAAGACGAAGGTGCACCATTCCGTGTTTAGCTAATTCTAAAGTTAGCCACTGAAAAAACGTATCTCAATAATTTCTCCAAGTTCGCTTACAAATAATAAACCTAACTATGCTTAGTAGATGTAACATTTACCGTATCGAGAACTCCCTTCTTCTTAACCCGACTCACTTCGATGGTGGCTCTACGCAAACAAAGACAAAACACAGTGATAATTAACGGCAATTACAAAGAGAAAAAGAACAACGATCGAAGATTGTGTGTAGTACGATGAGTATGAAATTTAAGATGGAATGCCAACAAGACGTTCCATTGAAAAAGAAACTACTAAAACCAAAGCAACGATCAAATAAATTGACAAGCATTTAGCTTGTAGCTTGAGCAACTCAACAAATTGATTGAAAATAGCTTGATTGCGAGTGCACTTGCGGGAGACAGCCATTGCACGTAGTCATTCGATTTTGTCGTTGAAAAATCCCAAGAATTATAGAAAAAATGGCGAAAGCGTAAGAAAGCACAAACTATTGGATATCTTCTCAATAAGTTTCTTTGTCGTACCATTTCAATTACTCTGCATTCTTCGAGTACGAAATATAATGGTTTTAAAAACTACTATTACTGTTTTTGTTCATGCACTGCCAGGTTCTTGAAAAATAACGGCTACATGTCAAGGCTATATACTTTGAGCGAAAATTTATATCGAGGTACAATCAGATTTCGAGTGATTATTCCAAAATGCATTATCAAAAGTTCGATATATTTATTACGTATAATAAATTTTCATCTACTTGGTGAATGTACCTGCCAAGGAAATCGTCCGTTCCAGTGGTATCTCTGTCAAAAAGATGAACTATCACCGTGTTCCAGGGTCCCAATCCCTTGTCCGTTACGCACTGCCGCCACACATGTAAGCGGCACGAGTTAGTAATCAGTCAAAAGTTATCACTTTTAAATGCTACGATTATTCGTTGCGAATCATTGAACAACGTTTATTTTAGCTTTGTTATATTATTTACGAGAGAGGGGATATATATATATATATATATAACAATTATTTTGCATTTAACAACTCAGCAATCATTGATAGCGTGAGAGTTTGTCGTTGTAGGTACGTGTAGAGCACAGTAAATTAGAATTATTGGGAAGTATAGTTGCTTGGTTTTCTGTTTGTTGTATCGTTATTGGTTCGATCTTTTTGTGAAAATAAAACGCATCGGTTGTTTAATACAACACTACACAGTAATTTTGGTCAAACCGAAAGCAATCGCTTATGTACAAATATCTATGTTAGCGTTAGTTTAAATTGTACGTAAAATTGTGCGAATAAAAATGCAGTAACTTAAAAAAAATGATTAAAATACTATTTTCCATGCAGTTTCAAAGTTTTGTATAATGTTGAAATATATATGAAATTTCAAACGAGTTAAATAGGTATAATTAGGCTGTTTTGCGCAGCTTATACGACCAAACATGCGTCAGATCAAATCACTCGTAGATATCATTACTACCTTCCGAGAAAGTCATGAACGATACCAGGAACACTTGGATCCCAGTCCCAAACGGTTAAAGTGATTTCTTGCCTATGTTCACAATCGATCACAGTCTGCATGGCAATATTGTACAAAAAAAATAAAAAATAGTGACTATCTAGTCTAATCATTAATTGCTTATTAAAATCTATCACTCGTATCGATCGATCAACTGAAATTAGATTTAGTAAATTATTTATAAGTTAGTGTATAGGTACGAGTATACATTAAACATAAAGACAATAAGCACAGCCGGCTAAACACCTCCTATAAAAACACAGCAAATCACCTCACACCTTGTCAAATTGAAAATTGAAAACTGTTAAATACATTTACGTGCGAAGCAGATGACGTGATAAATGATGAAATAGTGTATTGATGTTTTGTATAAAATTGTACACATAGAAAAAATACCTACTACTCAAGAACCACATACCCAAAATGTACGAATCATATAAAAGTAAATTAGGTCTAATTTACTTAGAAAAAAAGTACTAGTAATATATTGGAATTTGAAAAGAAAAAGTTTTCTTTTATAAAATAATCATACCTGCCGAGGCTTTCATCATTCTTGGTATCATCCGAGTCCCAAAGTTGGACGGTAAGTTGTTGAGCGATTGCCGATGAGACGACACACTATTAACGCATAACACAACACACATAACATCACGTACATTCATACTATTAAATAATACTCGATAATTGATGGTATGACAAAATATAAGTGATTGAAGATGTTAATGAGTGAATACAATGGTTTTGTGATACTATGAATGCGTGACGAGTTTTCTGGTAAAAACTCAACTTATTGAAGTATAACCACTTTGTTCTATACTCATTAATACTTCAAAGTGATGTTCGCAACTAATTTTTCGCGCTAAAAATGAGCAATAATTGAATTATTCACAGTCTATAGTTATCGAATTTAAGTATAAATGCTAAAGCAAATAATGTTTGTAATAATATAGATCTATCGATGTCGTATTTAAGGATCTAGTAAGAGCATCTTATTAGAATCGAATAAGTAAATAAATTTAAAAAACTGATTCTCCAGGCACATGCAGTAAACTTAATCAGACATTTCTTATGGACATTAATGTAGTATACCTCACACCAGTAATCCCACTTAGGATCCACTGTATTGTCTATCGTTTGGGTTTTAAATTCTTGAGCGCCTACAGTTATTACAGCATAAGGATCAGATTTTCCTTTTCCCAACATACCGATATCCTTTTTCATTAGATGTTTCGCTTGGACAACGTGAATCCGAAGAACGCCCTACGTTAAAAAACACGTCGTGAGAAAGTAAATTCTAAAGTATCATGCAGAATTTTCTCAATAATTACGTACTTCTGGTTCGGGAGTTTTCAGTACTTCGGTCGGTATATCTTCTGAAAGTTTTATAGTGATTTTATTTGGCAATACGGCTATCGCGGCTACATTTTCGGCAACTATTTTCCTCATCATGTCGCTAAAACACGAAAAAACTATTTGGTAAAGATTGTAGTTCCAAAATCACAAGTGTGATATTTTATCTGTATCATTGCATACTTAAATCCAGGAAAATCAAGTACATCAGCTATCCCAACTAAGTTGAAATCTAAAATAGGACAGTTTAAAAAAAATGCCTGTACACCTCCAACTATAGGTATCACTGGAATAAGTGGTTTTAGCACTACGCGCAGCATGCCTCTTAGCTATAAAATCACCATTTTTTAACATAGTTTATTAACGTGTTGCTAATTAAAAGCAGCACGAAATTTCATGTAAATGTTAAAGCCAAACTTACTTGAAAATCTTTGATTCCTCCCCTAATTGTTCCCATGGTAAAAGCAATATCACAATCACCAGCATACCTAAAAGTTGAAAGACATTGTAGGATAGGTTGTTTGAATAAATAAAAATGAGTAATATTTGCTCAATTAACATTATATCCATATCTAGTATAATTTCATTTCTTGAAGTGTGTTTATCATAAACTTTGACACCATTGATTTTTGGAGGCTGCAAGGAAAAATAACATTGTTAATATGTATATATGTACAATGCAACATAAACAAATCAATGAACTCACGATTCTTCCCAAGACCACTCTGTCAAAAGTAAAGTCTTTACCAAGACCTGGTATTTTCTTTTGATACTGGGCTACTGTTTCTGCAATTGACTCCTGAATTTGACTTTTTACCAAGTTACGAGCATATTTATTGACACTTGGCCATGCTTTATATAAAACCTGAAAAGAAAGAAAATAAATGTATGATGTATGTAGCAGCAACAGTGGAGAAAAAAATCAATTTTAACTTTGTTACCCCATTTAGCCATTCTGCTCTATCGTAGTCTGGGAAATAAACCCATATTGGCAATTCATCAATACGGTTCTCAATGATGATTTTATCTTTGGCTAGTGCAGTAGCTTGAGCAGTCAATCTTTTCATTTGAGCAACTTTTTTCCTTTCCCCTTTCAGTACAACAAATGCAATTGGAGGGATAAGCCAAGCAAAGTTCCAATTCATATAGCCAACTCCCCAGATTAATCCAACAGTCACTGCCTTTGTGAATAATGATTTTATCAATGCACCAATTGTCATGTAAGGCCATGATTTTGGCTCATTATCTTCCATCTCTAGGCTTAGTTCCTTGTCAGAAGATGACATCATTTCTGTTGTAGTTGATGGATTTAACTTTGATTCTGCTTCTGTTGTAGGCTCTGCCATTTTAACTCGCTGATCTTCAGAGAAATTGATGAAATAGAATTGTAAATTAATATTTAAAAAAATATTTGAAAATTCAATTAACTGAATAAAAATTGTGTAAGTAGTCATTTATCTCGTCATATTTTGTAATAACTACTGATAAAGTTTATGAAGAGATATCAAATTGTCAACATTTTCAATAACCAGAGTGTAATCTACAAATACAAAGACATTCCATCTTAAAACGCAATATACTTATGCATGACTCATTGTAACAATACCAATCAGAAACGAAAAATTGATGAAGCAGCAGTGGCGAAAAAAATTATTTCGAACGAGCAAATATAAAATGTCCACGGTTACTAATAAAGGACTCACGGCATACGGCACAGCGTATGGATCATTTCCAATTTTAGCTTGTCTTCGGTGGTAACGGCATTGGCCCCGACCTTGATATCATAGAACGAACTGTCGCAATTCGAGCAATTTGCATATATTACAGCACTCCGTATTATTTTACAGATGGTGACACGTCCGTATACATATTTATAGCGTTAGAAAAAAAAAAGTTGTTTTTTCGTAAAATCGATACATAAATAGAACGAAACTATTTATATTACACACAACGTATAGACACACACATACACACCGATCGAATAAATTAAGATATTCGTCGTGACTTAATGATCCTCGACGTATTACTGACATCAACCGAATGGAATGTGCATAAAATCAGTTGTTATAAAACAATCACGTACAGACACGCGGAATGTATATTTCGCAAAGCAGAAAACAATCAGTCGATTACGTAAACCGAATTGCCTACTCTTGACACTGACAAAACAAACGCTCCCTCAGTTAGTAATTAAAAGTGCAATCCCTCCCGGCGTATGAGTTTGTTATGCTATCTCACCTGCATGTGCGCCACTCTATTACCACGCAGTTCTATCGCGTCAGCTGTTTCGATCGCGACTCGCGCTTTTCGACTGATAGATATAATAATAATCACAATGAAGCGAATGAAATGTTAAAGCTCTTTAATTTTGCAGACGAACTGAAAAAGGATTCCCCGCGCTTGCGCGTGATCATGACCTTGTTCGCTCATTGGTAAACCTCGTTTATGCGCGAGATTTCAAATGAAAGTCAGTACTGAATATTTTTCATATAAAGATGGTTATACTAAATTTTAATTACTCTGACTATTTTTGTAATGTTCGACTACTTTTGAAAAAAAAGTGAAACTTGTATCCAATTAAAAGTACCAATTATTTGAAGGATTGTGCCATACGTCTGCAAAGTTACACGACGGTCAACAAATTACTGACAGTCACGTCACTCACTATTGTTTTCTTTCTTCCATTGTTTATTCTACTCATCTCTTGCGTGGGTGTAACAAAGAAAGCAAATAGTTGTGACAATTTTCAACGTTTGTTTGACCGTTATTGACAAATTTTTGTTTTGTTGTATTTCTCGCTCGCTTTATATTTATAGTCCAGTCAAGAAAGGGATTTGGAAGAGTTTGTCTCTGTTAGAGATTCGATTAAGTTAGTCACGGGACTTGGGAGATTTTCCTTTGTTCTAATTGCAATCAATCTTCGTAGATAAGCCAGTTTCATTAAAAGTAAAGTTTAGAGCAGTGAGATTACATCATGGGTCTCGTTTGTTCGACGGCACAGGTACGATATTGGTTTTAATGTAATTTTTCAGGTTATCTACGACTCCTTTCGATCTGTCTGACATGTTGGAAAGTTGTTTACGTCGCATTATCATTGATGCTTTGATTACTTTCATTAGTATAAAGAAATACATTTCCTTCATCCTTATCTAATGAGTCATCATCATATAGCCTAAAATATGTAGTTTTTTTTATTGAGGAAAATAAACCTTTATGGTTTCAATTATTACATTGTTCTTGATCCTATAGTTTGATTCTATAGTAATCTTAAATTAATCGTAAGATCCATTGCCTATTTGCAATTTTTCTAAAAGCTCATGATTATATGAATTGTGTGTTTCATCATTAACTGTGGTATGACTCACTCTTTATGTAGAAAACCTAGCTGAAATTGATAACGTGATGAGCGTGAAGAAAAATCTGTAAATACCAATAATAATATATTAACGGTATGACATAATATATTTATAGCTTGCGTGCCTTTGTGGCAGTACAGCATGCAGTTTGTGCTGTTCGCAATGTCCATCATGTCGCAACAGTACAAGTACAAGAATTATGTATGCTCTGATGTTGGTACTTGGTACAATAACATCATGTATTACTTTATCACCTGGGCTTCAAAGTGCTTTAAAAAAGGTACAAATGTTGTTTTAATAATAAATGTAATACAATTCTGTAACAAAATTCAACAAAAGTATTCCATCCACAGGTGCCATTTTGCGCAAATAGTACCAGTTATTTTCCAGGTTCTATAACAATTGATTGCGATGCAGCAGTTGGATATTTAGCTGTTTACAGAATAAGTCTTATCATGACTCTTTTCTTCTGTCTTATGTCAATGATTATGATTGGAGTTAAGAGTTCGAAAGATCCAAGAGCTCCTATACAAAATGGGTACATTTTTTAAATATTCTGAATATTATATCATATACTTTTATATGTAATAAATTACTCAATTTCAATGACAAATCTTATTGCAGATTTTGGGCTATCAAGTATCTTATTGTTATTGGTGGTATGATTGGAGCATTTTTCATTCCAGAAGGATCATTTGGTCCAACCTGGATGTATTTTGGAATGATTGGTGGCTTTTTGTTCATACTAATCCAATTGATCCTCATTATTGACTTTGCTCATACTTGGGCTGAGTCATGGGTAGGAAATTATGAAGAAACTGAATCCAAAGGATGGTAAGTATCGAAGATATTATTAGTTTGGTATCTGGATTTTCATTATATAATTCATACTGTTTAATGCATAGGTATGCTGCACTCCTTGGAGCCACTTTCCTTAACTATGTTCTGGCTATTACTGGTGTAGTACTACTTTATGTCTATGCCACTACGGTAATTTTAATTTTCAATATTATACAGTTCTATGTATGTTATGGAAATGTAGTATTAATTTTTTTTACTTTCTACGCAGCCTAATGATTGTTCATTGAACAAATTCTTCATTTCCATCAACTTGATTCTTTGTGTCATCGTTAGTGCAGTCTCCATTCTGCCTAAAGTTCAAGAATTCCAACCTCGCAGTGGTTTATTACAATCTTCTGTCTTATCCTTGTATGTCGTTTATCTGACGTGGAGCGGTATTGCAAACAGTCCTGGTAGGTTCAGTCTCTCTATACTTTTCATAGTCTACTAAATAATTAAATAAGTAAATTTCACTACATATCTAACGTTACATTAACATTACAAAAAATGATACATGCATATTACTTTGCAGACCGTAACTGTAATCCTGGTTTCTTTCCTGGTACCTCTCCTAAAGATGCAGCTGCTCAAGCGTTTGACAAAGAAAGCATTATTGGATTGGTTATCTGGTTCAGCTGTGTATTGTACAGCTCTCTTCGAACTGCGTCAAAGTCTAATAGGATAACAATGACAGAAAATGTACTTATAAAAGATAATGGAGCTGGTAAGTATCAAATTTGTGATTGTCGTTTAAGTGTGTATGTCCATTTTGTATTTTTCAATTTTTTTGTTGGCTTCTCACTTGTAGTCCAATGATTCAAATTTATGTGAGCATGCTTTCAAGATAATATCCAAATGATCAAATATCTTTACTAACTACTTTACACTATTTAACGAAATTTATCTGTATAACGTATCGACGATTTATTAAATTTCATTAAAATAAACGTAGCAGTTAAAGTAGAAACAGCACGTTGATAAAGTATTTGATACATTATTAAAGCAATGAAAGTTTGGAAAATCATCTTGCTCTCGACTTTATCTCTAACACATTCTTAATAAACACTGCTTTTTTCCGTACAGTGCGGAACACTGGCGACCAGTCTCTTATCGACAATGAAGGTAGGCACACACCATTGTTAGAGGTTTATTGTAATAGATTATCTCCCCCTATCAAAGTCATAATGCATCATCAATCTTTTAACATAAAAAATTTGTTATCACTGCACTTGCTAATCTTTGTTTGGTCATCCGACTGTGATGTTTCACATTCATTAGGAATTAACTAGTGTGTGCCTGCTCTTGTTGAGGTTTCGTTTCTTCGCCACATGGTCATTCCTTATGATTTTTCGTGTTATTGTTCTTTTCTGTATTGTTTTTGGTTGTTGGCTTCTTTTCTTTCGAACGTACTCAGATTATGTTGCAGTAGAAGGGCGAAGCGGTGATGCCGAGGAAGGAGGTGCCAAAGTCTGGGATAACGAGGAAGACACAATTGCTTACAACTGGAGTTTCTTCCACTTTATGTTTGCTCTTGCTACCTTATATGTAATGATGACGCTTACCAACTGGTACAGGTAAGAGAAACCAAAACTCAAAAATTCACTATTGTTCTACCTATTAATTTATCGCATACTTATGGCGGTTTTGATCAATTTTCAGGCCCAACTCAAGTCTCGAAACTCTCAACTCGAACACAGCGTCAATGTGGGTCAAGATTATCTCATCATGGGTATGCATGGGACTGTACACCTGGTCTTTGCTTGCACCTGCCCTCTTGACCGATCGTGATTTCTCTTAAGTTTAATCGTACATTTCTAAATGAATAATTGCAAGTATCTAAAATCTTGTATAAAGTTATGTCTAGGCTAATATTTCTCGCGAGATACGCTTGCAAATATATATTTTAAAATCAAGCATTATGCTATACTATCCAATTAAACTGTAAAATTTTTTCGAAATTTATAAAACACGTAAAAAAACAGATACATTGTGTTTTAGTAGACGTACGATCGTATGATTAGATGTTACGATAAATTTGATAATTAACGTGTAATTGATAAAATAATTAATTATTACTTAAGAAAAAGCGTACCGGCATGCATTTAAAACGTAGTTATAAAAATCTCACTACGCTACTGATAGCTTTCAAATGAGAATTTCCGTTGATGTCAACTCTAAAAAGAAGGTGCTAGATTTAATATAATTTGTCGTAAATTGATTAATCAATTGATCATTTGAAATTCAAGTTATCTTGACCTACTCACATTTTTGAAAGCAAACCAGTTTTGTTGATACTACATATGTATGCCGATGAGAAAAACTTTCAATAAGTTTTCATACCGATTGTATATTTATTTACAGTTTTGCTCTGTTGATTGCTTGTAAAAGCGCTAACGGTTTACCGATCTCGTCTTTCGTTTGAAACACAGCCGTCGTCAATATATACATTTTTCCAATGTAAAACCAGAGAAGATGTCTTATTTACTATATATAAGCGCTATATAACATAGACGTGTAAGAAAAGAACTGTATTTACTTTTTTCTTTTGTTTGGAAAGAACTTTTTTTTAATGCATTAGCTAGATTGTAAGTATAAAGGACACGTATCTCATTTACTTCACGAAAATGCACGTTGCAGTCCTTCCTTGTTCATGTGATATAAACGAACAATACCGTAAATGTATTGTTTTTCAATTGTATTTGTTATAAAGCTGTAACATTCATTGTTTCAAAATAAAATGGTCAACAAATAAAGACAAAGTGTGTTCTTTTGGTAATATTTTATTCTTCACCAAAGACTGTTTAGATAAGTATTAAATAGTCGTGTTAGTCGTAATTATAACATTATACGAGTTTCGTCGCGATTAAAATAACATTTCCAGAAAATATACCTACAATTATTTACAATCCATACGTAGAGCACAATTTACATGTAGTATATAAGGCATACTTTCATATACATTGTATACGAGGGCCAGTAATTACACACTTGGCACGGTCTGGAAACTCGTTACGTTTGGTAAAAACCAGCTTACAAATAACTATTTTCGACTGACGACGCATCGAACTCTTAAAACTATATCACTTATTTCATAATTTGTAAAACTGTCGATATAATTATTCTCGAATATAGCCTTAACAAATGATTGTTTTGTGCCTTTATTTACAAATATATCGTACCAATTTAAAAAAATAAGAATCGGTCATACACTTACAAGTTAATCCAACAGGGGACTAAAAGTAGCAATTGAAGACTTTTTATACAGCACCGTGTCCTCTCGTCATATAACATTAATTAACCGTCTATGTCATTTTATTGGTTTGTCGAATAATCTATGGTAATAAACGTAAGTCTAGAATTATCTATAATATTTACAAAATCGATGCACTTGCGATATTTTAAAATGAAAGTCGGTTGTACTTGCGTTTAAAGTTATTGTCGATTTGTCTAGAATCTTAGTCGTTCAAGTCATTAAACAGCAAAGAAGAAAAAAAGAGAAACGTTTCACCTGCGCTCTCGGAAAATGAATCAATCGAATAATCCAATCTACTTATTCGATTTTTGTCTCTTTTGTTTCCGGTACTGATACCAACGAGGCTTTCAATACCGGTGGAGATTTCTTCTCCAAGTAGTAATTCCTGAGATTCGTAAAAGGTGTCTCGAACATTAACGTGATGATTGCCGAGGTCAGCAAGATCCACAAGAATTCTTTGACGTTCAACTGCAATGGAAAAGTGTATTCGAAATGTATAAAAAGATTGAGTCGAACCACTCGGGGGAATTTGGTTATAAATATACAACTTGTACCATCGTCCTTAAGAATCCGACGTACTCGGCGCTCCTAGTTTGTCCGACGTTGAAGAAAAACACAGGGAACTGCGTAAGGTATATCGCATAGCTTAGTCTTGTGCTAACGAGGAAACCCTTCCAGGAGAACAATTGACTCAACCATCCTGTGAAACGTTAAATCATAGAACAATTGCCAGTTGTATTGATAACGATAAAGGCTTTACCGTTAGCGTTTCCAGTATGCGCCAAGAAAGTCATCCACATGAAAATAGCACACCATCCGATTGGCGCGAAAGCGTTATAAGACGCGGCGTGAATAGGATTGTACGCATAATCGACACTTCCCATCGGAGCTGGACCAAAAAATGCACCCATTGCCATGATTATGCTCGCGAGCCATCCAATGTTTACCGCCGTCTATAAACAACAACGAATAACGACTAAAGCTTCGTTCGGACGCAAAACATTCGCATACGATATCGAGGGAAACTTGTTCCACGCTTACATCGCTTAGCTTGTAATCTTTTGGTATTTTCTTCAAAGCGTATCCTAAAAGTACACCGCAAATGTATACGGTGAGTCTGTGGGTCGGCAATATGTACGAATAATTAGCTGTATCGAACAACTGCTTCACCCTGGAAACAACAACATTCGGTTGATTCAAACAAATTCAAACGCAAGCTAAATATCGACGAGTCAAATACTTACGAAGTACCAAAGAAAACATAATTATTGAGACGATGAACGTAAGTGACGTAGAATCGAAGTGCAGTGGAGACGGCAGCAACGAACACAAGGGTAACAACTCCCAATGTTGGCTTTTTGTAGATTAACAGCACCATCAATGGCGACAACGCGAATAGTTGAGTGTCGATGCCTACGTGATGAGTGTGAGTGAGGCACTACAGTTTACATCGTCAAGTTAAGCATCGTCGTGAATATTTTCGCGTACGTGTTCCGTCGTGTTTTATCGCGATATTACGACTTGAATGCGATAATTACCATGTTTTCAAATCCAAAATAGTTATGAATGAAAAGGAAGTTGCGCCAACCGGTCTTCTTACAGATATCGGCGTGTTGAGCTACAACGAGATTCCACTGTGGGCCAGAACCAATGAAGGGCATGACGTAGGTGCAAAATAATACAAGAGCTCCCAAGCTTGGCACAATTCTGGAAGAGTTCAATTGGACCTTGTATATTTCGTAGCGAAACAATTGTACGTCAATTTGAAAGTCGGAGGGAGTAGGGCGTTTTACCTAAACAATCGACTCATGTATTCGCTGCGTACGTCCAACTTTCCACTTTTGTTCAGTCTGCCGACGAACGAGTACGTAGTCAATAGTCCAGAAAGCATTATAAAAGGATCCGTGTACAAGCTGGCAGCTCGGCCAATGACGGTCCACGGTTTTCCAACGTACTGCGAAGAAAAACAAACCAATCAAGCTTGAGCAAACTACGTTATCGCCGAGACAGCTTTTCTCGATTAATGCAAAAACACAAAAAAAAAAGAAAAGAAGAGAAAAGTAAGGATCAATTACCTCAGCCATGCTTGTACGGTTGACGTAAGGATTGAAAAACATGGCCATACTCTTGTGAGATATAACGAGCATGAAAGCATTCAAAGCTCGGATACCGTGAAGAATAGCGATATCGTTGTTACTGCGCTCCAACGAGATTAGTTTCAACGTGTTTTTCTTCAGGGAGAATGCTTGCACAATTGGGCTCACTGGTACGTCGTAGTGATCGCACAAACCTGCAATTATCGTGAGCGCCAAGATTCCCAGGAAAACCAATCTATTGAATAGAAGAACAAAATCACGTTATTTTTGGCGATTTTAAATTTAGATTTAGGAATCTAGAATTTCTTTTATTCGAGCTTTCATCGGTATCACGATGAACACTCTTGTTCGAACCAGTTATGCAAATCCGTGTCTATTTGTTTTATTAAACACACGTTACGCTTTTTCGGATAAAAACGACAAAAGAACCAGCAAAATAGTTAATAGCAAACGAACGGGCTATATCTGTAATTCGAACAAAATTTTGTATTTAGTTTTTTTAAATGTCTAACTAATTCAAATTGCGTCAAAGTCGTTAACAAGCACCTGTCGTACGTGTTAACAAAGAGTCAAATAATTGATCGGACGCACCCAACGACGATCGTCTCGGTAGGCAACGGCTCGTGACTGTTCACCTGGCACATATCAGCGTCGACCATGACCGAGATCTTGAGCCCTGTGTCTTCGGTATGCTTAGTCAAGGTATGCTTGAGCGATGCTTCGACATCGCGAGCACTGCATCCGGATGGGGCACAAACAGCCCAATTGACCGTTCCGAAGCGTGGAATTCGATGACCCGGCTGTCGAAAGGAAAAAAAAGAAAAGTAGGTTACTTATATAAGTTTGTAAAGCTTCAAGGCAAATTCCGAGTTTTTCGAAGGTTGCAGAAATATCAATCTCGAATATAAGGGTAAACGAAGTGAAAGATAGATAGAGAGAGAGAGAGAGAGAGAGAGAGGGAGAGAGCTTTCTTCAATTAGTCAAAGTCAACGAGTTATACGAATTGTAAACCTACGCGACTATGTAGACCTTTCTCTCTCTCTCTCTCTCTCTCACGCGAGTTCTGATGTGTCTCGTGTTCGAGCGACTCTCATTTGAATACATATATATTACGCCTCGTCGAGAGTTTAATTAATGCCGGAATTTCGTTTTCTTTTTCAAGAGTTTTTACGTATACACTTGCTGCAGCTGTGTTTCTAAGTACATTATACATATTTGATCACGCGTTGTTATATCACTTGCCAATTCTAACATTGATCAATAGGTTTTCTATTTTTTTCAGGCAGATCATCGAATGCAAACGAAATTGACCTCTTTAACCATTAACGACAGATGTAACACGTTTAATTAATTTATAAAAATAATCTTTTATATTACATTTATTACGTCATTCTCATTTTATATTCAAGATATGCTATATTTGGATACAACGATCACAATATCCAATTAGCGCTTGATTCTTCCTATACAGCGTTAACCTTTGCGCAGCCTATATAATAAAAACCCATCGAGCAAATTACGAAAATTCCCCAAACAAAAATCCTAGTCACGTGACCCTGTTCCACATGAATAATTGCAAGAGTCAGTCCTCATCGTCGTTGTCATTATCGGAAAAATAAATCCTGGCGAAGGCTTGATTCTCTTTCTCTCTCTCCCTCCCTCTATTCTCAGTCACACTTGAATCGTTGATTAACGATTCAATGCTCGTGCGCGCATCCACATGTATGTACGTTGACATCGTCGTCGAATACGACCTTCACGTGGCGTTGATAACGCGCGTCATGCATTTCGAAGATGATGCCACGCACGTATACGCACACGCGCATTACGATTGTTCTCGATCGCCATTAAATACACGTTGTACGCCAGTAGTTTTGGAAGAAAAGTACAGCGATGTCCAATGGTTGTTGAATTTATCAATTTGCAATTTGAACTCTCCAAGCGATGTCTTTTCTGGTGGGTTCACGTATTTTTTCCCATTATTTTAATCAGTCACTATTTTCAGATGACGTTACGAAATCACACGTTCTTACATCGTCTAACATTCATTCAAATGACGAAACTCACTTTCTCTCTTTCTTTCTCTCCTCCTCTCTCTCTCTCTCTCTCGAAAGCGACCTAATTAAAAGTACAGTACTAAAAATTCTTAGGTCTGGTTGTTTCTTGAACGAGTAAAAGGTAATAATATCGCAAGTTTCGAGTCAAGTGCAAGCTGAGAGGAAGGCCTGCGCAGTATCGACACTTTTTAAACCGAAAATACAGGAATTTAAGGAATACTCGTTTCGCGTTTATACAAGCCTGTAATTTGTTGAAATAATCGACGAGTCGCAGGAGTACGTGCGCACTACTTACGCATCGCGTACGTTTAGTAAGGGCCGATCGTTCTACGATTGAATAATTAATGCAAACCAACGATTCTCATCGCTTATACTTGTACAAATTTCTAATGATTTGCCAAACAAATAATTTGTGTAAATATCGATAAAAAATCGGTGAAATCTCAGTTCCTCTTACATGACAAATGGGATTTAACGCAAAGGTGAACAAAAACAACAACAACTTGGTGCAATGTATAATGCTCGTTGGTGAATCTTTTCACGGATTCTTAAACGAGCAATTAGCTTAACTTGCGACTGAAACACGGTTACATCGCATTCGGTCGCGCTCCTCGCGTGCATGCGAATCAGATAACGCAATACATATATATTAACGTATCGATGATTCACGTGGTTGCGACCGTTACCAACGCGTTTACCGGCGTAGATTAACACGACTGCAATCGACGCGTTTCACTTTGTTCGCGAGTTCACTCGTTAAAACTCGGTGTGTTTTAAATATATAACAAAAAGTAAATATACCCATAAAATATGCTCACATCAGTCATATTGCTACGGAAGGCATAGTGCGAATGCATGAAACGATGCAAATGAAGCAAATCGGCTCGTGACTGTTCGACATCGAGTTGGAGGTAAGCAAGGCAATATTTGCCACGAATACCATCGGAACCCTCGACGCTCATGCACTCGTCAAAATCGCCTAGCTGGTTGACGTTGCCGCTTAGTAAACCTGATGGCATTTTTGCCGTGGCATCGTACACTGTAAATATTTCAAATATTGTTATTGGTCCTTTAGTTTGATAGGATCGCTTGTTCTTTCATCAAACAATATCTCGTCTGTCAGAGTACGAATGAAAACACGCGAACGCTTATTTTGATCTCTGTAAGATGTATTTTTAGACGAGTCTCTGCTAAAAAAACCAAGCACGTTAGCATGCTCAGAAATGAAAGCGCAATCGTAACGTTACTATACTATACTATATTATTGGATTAGATTGCTTAATAAATAACATCGAAATAGCGTTTTACGCGTAACGTTTTGAACTATGTCATTATTAGCTTACTCGTGAATAAATACATATGTACGAAGAAAATCGTAGAAAAAATACTCGTAATTCTGTAGTATAAGATCGTTATAGGGAGACCGTTCGTAAACTACCGTACGAAACTTTGACAAAGTACGTAAATTAACAAATTTCGATAGTCCAGTGACGAAATACTGTCGAAAGCACACGGTTATTATAGGAACGCGGGGAGGAGGGAGGGTGTAGAACGAATCATACTTATGACTGGAGACAATGGGAACAAATCGTACTTTGATGACTTTTCGCAAAATGAATGAACGTTCATAAGGGCTTTTTCAAGTTACTTTAAATCGTCTAAATTTAACTATAGTCGCGAAACTATAGAAGCGAATAACTATTCGTGCATTATTAAAGAGCAATCGTACTTTTCGTATTCGACTAAGTGGAAGCACACGTTGAAAGTATATAAAAATACGCGAGTTTATAAAAACACCGTTATAACGTAATTTTTGAAAGATACGACGATCCAATGAGTTGTGTTTCATAAAACGATTAAACCTCGTCTATTTAACGTAATTGCTGTACGTTCGGATGAAAACTCACTGTATATTTTGAGTAAATATTCGTAATATTGTCAAACAGACTTACTTTTCAAAGCCCAAAGGGTGAATTTATTGAGCTCCTTGCGAAATACGTCCGATTGTTTTTTACACTCATCGCTGACTGGTCCAGCAGCCGGATCAAAGGGTGGAACAATTTGCAGTAATTTTCGCGCTTCGTGGTCAATTCTCTCGGTGTAGGCATCTGAGAAGTATACAATTAAAATTAACAACGTAAACTTGAATAATTCAGAGTTGAGACTGCAATATTTGCGATAACTCAGCAAGATTCATGCAATATAAATAATCCTTGCGACTAAAGTGCCAAATCAAGGTGAGACGTGTTCGCTTTAAAATTATTCAATGACAATTTTCTCAATAATGGCGAACTATCCGATAAGACATGTATCGTTCGATGTAAATAGCTACTTCAAAATCGTTGACGAGCGATAAAACAATGACCACGTCACATACTTGAAAGCTCCTATCATCACTCAATTAAAGGTGTGTGTGTGTGTGTGTGTGTATGTGAGAGAGAGAGAGAGAGAGAGAGAGAGAGAGAAAAGTCTCGTAACTCGAACGTAATCCATCATTAATAAGATGTGAAGTACCATTATGCTTGCAACACTCGGGGCCCAGTGTGTATAACGCACGTACACGCTTGTCGTGACATTGAAAGGAATATCGAATTCGGGAAAGTCTGCTTGTACAGTACCTAATAGCCTATAGGTATGTGTGTGTACGTGTGTGTTTTTTTCTTACAACAGTTCGACGAGTTGCCGTAGCTGCGGTTGCTGCTGCTGCTGCTGTTGTTGCTGCTGACGATGCTGCTATAGACCGACGTTTGAGCAACCGGATAATGCTAATGGCGTTTGTACAAGGCGTTTCTTCTTTTTTCTTGTCTTTCTTCCAAAGAAAAAAAACTTAACGGCGAAAGTTCATATATGAATAGCTTTTTAAAGTGTGTGTGCTCTATTGTTAGCCTTTTAAAGAAATACGTTCATTTACGCAGCAACGTTTGTCGAGCTTCTTTTATCTCTCTCTAAACGAAGTTTTCTGAGTCCTGTATATTGACGACTTTACTATTACAAATATCCGATGTGTACGATTGTGAAACATCAATGAATAATTCGATTCATCGTGTGAAAATTGAATTGGTCGTCGTTGTGACAGAGCGTTTAAACATCCAATCGTGGCAGTTTATTGAACGGTAGAGTTTTCAACAATATATCAGCTATAAGAGTGTCGAAAGGGAAAGAGAGCGAGAGAGAGAGAGAGAGAGAGAGAATAGGAGGAAAAAAATAAAATCGTCAATGAAAATAAAAGGTATGTGAAGTTTGACGCATCGCGTGCACAACGCGACACGCCTGATGCACTAACCTCGGAATTGCGAACGTGTGCTGTGTAACAATAGTGCAAAATAAAAAGGGAACACAGAGTGCCTGCTGTTGTTGTTAATGATGTTTTTATACCCGTCCCTCCCGGAGTAGTTGCAAAACAAATCGTTGTGATTATGAAGGTAAACGATCAAAAGGAAAACACGTAGTTCAAGTTGTACGGGTTTAAATGTAAAGAGCACATAAGCGAATGATTTCTATTTGCAACGAGACGAGCGAAGGATTGATAATCTGAAAGGTTATACTCAAATGCTTATCGTTCGTGCAAATGTACGTCTCGCAGAACGTTTGGTTCTTCTCTACCTTTCGATTGAGTATACATATGGATGTCGAATCACAAGTTTTAAAAATTTAATCAACACGTTTTCCCCGCGATAATTATTAGATATAAAGCAAATCCTAAACTCGTTTGACATCCCCGCAAGAAAACAACGCAAGTCTCTCGACGACTGAGTTGAAATGTCGACGCTCAGTTCCAAATAGATTCTCTAGTTTATTAATATACGATATCACAGCTTCCACTGACACATCCGTAATTTACGACTTCCGGATCTATAACTGTTCAGAGATTTCCAAACGTTAACTTTATTCGCGGTAGAATACGCTTGACCTCTGAATAATGTTGTCATTGGTGAAAGAAGTTGTTGTGCCTGTTTTCAACTGCCATGGTCATTTTTGTTGTTTTTTTTTCCTAACAATGTAATCTTTCTAATTTTTGTAAGATTTACGACAAGGAACGCTTAGACATTGTTGGCACATCGCTTTGCATTACAAAAATAAGAAAAAAACAAGTATACGGTTTAAACAAAGAATATAAATTTTTGTTGTCGTTTTCACAATTATAGTAAATATAAATATTCATTCGATGTATTTTCCAAGCATTTGATTTATTGCCGGTAAATATTTTGGTCTAATGACGAACGAAAGGTATTACGACCTAGATTTCAAGTAATTTTCCGCCATAAGAAAGAAAAGCTATCCAAACGAGTTTAATCGATGCACCATAGCTTTGAGCGATTGGCTATTGCGAAATTGATCGTGCTAGTAATTACAGGCGCTTCCACGTCGCAGTCGCAGCGCGAAACATCGGTATACTCCTATTGTTAATATTAATGTCTTTTCTATTCGATTGTAACTTCCTTACGTAATGATGTGTCGATTTCGCAGAGACAATGTCATTTAAAAATCATCAAACGATTAACGACTTTCGCGCGAATGTTGCGAATGTTGCGCACAATGTTTCGTATTGCGTATTTTTTTGGTTCGATCCTTTATTCAATCGTCGTTAATATCAATTTACTCTGGCGCGAGTTTTGTTTTTCGTGCGATTATTATGTTTTTATCGTTAAAGTTACGAACTTTGCGTTGAAGCGATCGTAAGGTGGTGATTGCTCTTTTTTCGTTCACAGAGAGCACTTAACACAATAGTAAGATTAACCGATTGCGTTGCGCAAAAGTCGAATATAAAATTAATTCGACTGTTATTCAGAGAATATTCAATCGAATATTCTAACGCGAATTGCGTTAAATGCATCAAGATGCATCAACAATAAAAAGGAAGGGCCTTCGAAAAATAGAAGAGCGATGAAATCCAATAGCGAAAAGAAAAGAAAATACGCTATGCGTTTCGTTAAACTCGAGTGCAGCACTTTGCTCGGCAATTGTTTGCTTGGTTGCGATTTCTTCCTCAAACCTTTATATATCGAACTTCTCGACTTGATTTCGCATCTTCAATTTTCTCGCAAGCGAGAAACAATTTGCGTAAAACCTCGAAGAGTATATACGTCAGTTGTCAGCTCTAATCGATACTATACAGCTCGACGGTTATCGGTTTCAATCGAATCAAATAACTCAGCTGGCTAAAGGTCAATAGAAATTCTAGTTATGCATTTTAAACTAAAATTATATCATTCAAATGAATTTCAGAATTTGTTAAAAATTAAACGCGACATGACAATTTCATCATCTTTTTGCAGAGAAGGAGTGACACGTTTACGTTTGTTACAAATCTTCAAGAAGCTATTTTAACAGTCAGATTTCGACATTTCTTCTAAACTTGAAGATTTATAACTTGTCAAACGTAAGTATTACATTTGAATTTGGCGAGATGAAATGCTTTTCCAAGATATTTCACCACTCGTTTCGATTAATGCTGCGCTTCGATTCACGTCCTTCGACGAAACTGCAATCTCTTTTTCCGTTGACGATAATACTCAGGACTAGTGTCGAATGGATGGCGTTTTCACCGTAGGGTTTCGCGATTTTCGCTGTACTTAATCGGTTAAACGAGACGATCGAGAGCGTTCGAGCGAAAACCCCAAACAAAGCCAAGTTAGTGGAGGTACCAATATTGTCGGTTGCATATGCGAATGCTCTGTTAAGTGCCCACGAGACACAGGAAGAGCTACACGCGAAATTCCGTTACGGTGCTTTGAACAACGCCGATAGGTTTGCTTGATTACGATAGTTTGAACTATATCGTACGGAGGGATCAGTGTCAACGCAAACTTTAAATGTCTATTGGCAAAACGTTATTTAGGTTAAACGTTGTGTAAGCCAACGTAAATAGCGAATAATATAGAACTTGAGTTGTTGTGACATTCGCTAATAACGATGTAAACAAGCAGTAACGAAGTAATAACGAGGAGGAGGAGATCGATGAGTTTTACGAGAGATAAAGAGAGCGAGAAAAAAAACGAGGCTAAACATTTTGACTGGGACGCTTCTGTAGGCCACGGTCATCTCGCTAATTGTCAAGCATAACGTAACAGCGTCGTCCCTTGCCTTTTCATTCTACTACGTCCAATGATTCTACGCCAAACGTAAAGAGGGGCAAATATTTCTCGGTAGACGAAGTAATTGTATAATTATAAGAAAAGCAACATATCCGTTTTCGTCGCGTGCTGCCAAAACAAATATCTTTTAAAAAGTCCCATTAATCTGGTTAGCCTCGAAATTTCGTAATATTCGGATGTTGAATCATCGGACGAAGTATCGACGGTAACGAAATACTTTCGATCGATGTGAATCGTAAGTCTACAACCGGATGAACGATAGAAACAGACCGTTCGGTGAACCATGCTCTCACGATTACACCGCGAAGGAAAGTATCGCGCTAATTTCATCCGCGGCAAATTATCGTTCTAGCGGCTCTGTAGCTTCCTTTTTGCCTTGCCTAGCAAGGCGTAATCTACGTTGAATTTTAGGCAACAAAAAAGAACAGCCTCGGATACCGTTCGAACGGATCAATTATATAACTCGACGTAGGTATCGTTTGCCGCGTGTTCAATGCCGTATTTAACGCGTGCTACGCCCAGTGATTATTGGGATTACGAAGATGCGATACCGCGATCGTCAAGAATGTTGTCGATCGAGTTTTCGCTTTTGAAATCGTTAAATTAACATCCGATCAATATATCTGGCAGTCCGAATTATCGTCAAGCCCAATACATACTTAAAATCCGAAAACATGACTGATAATCACAGTACTCACGGTAATAAGGATTGGTGGTATGTTGACCGAGAGTTTTGTAAGTGATAACTTGGTCGGCAGCAAGACTGGCGTTGTAATGTTGAATCAAACCGTCAACGAGCTCGAGGAAAGTAAAATTGTTCGAGTTGCCGGTAGTTTGGGTGTCGTTGTGAGTTAACACTCGTAAGATGTCATTTTCCTCGATATTTGAGCCAAGATTTCCTCCTAGTATATCCACCGTTTGGCCGGCGAACGAGGCTTCGATTAGCCAGGTCAATAGGACCAACAGGTGGCCCTGAGAAAAGCCCATGTTTTTTTGTCAGGCACTTTTGGCAACAGCTGACGATAATTGTCCACGTCTGCTAAATTAAACGACCAATTAATTCGTCGAGTGGATGAACAATGCCGTTTGATTAATGAGAGAGAATGCAATAGTTGGTTATAGATACAAATATCGATTGTACAATTGATCAACCATAGTGCTAAGTTGCACGTTGACGGTCTGATTTCTCACGTGCAAAAAATAGTCTTTTGTACAAACTTAATGTCGAAAAATGACAGAAAACACGTGAATCGATATTAAAAATCTTCAACAATTATCACTTGTTGAAAATTTTTAATTATAGTCGCACTTTTATAAATAATATTTTTACGATATTTTGTTGTTGCGCTATATGTTGGCTGACTAATTTAACGAAATCATATGAATTAGCACGTGCAAGTTTTTGATGCAGGAATTTCCAAAAAAAAAAACATTAAAATACTTACGAACCAAAATCACGCGTCAATGCAAACGCACAGCGTATATAAAAAATTACGTAAAAGAAAAAAACACCCGCATTTTCAATCCGTATATCGATGACAATATAACCACGTGAGACTTGATTTACCGCCGTGCGCGCGCGCGTTGCTCTCGCGGTAGTTTGATTTTTTTTATTTTCGACCGGTAACTTCAAAATGTATAACACGGAAAGCAAACATTGTGCAATCATTTTCAGAAGTTAAAATACACGAAGTGTCATTCGTGTAACATCTCTCTATAAACGTTATTCCCGAATAAAAAAGAAGGACGAAGACTTACCTTTTGTCAAAATAACAACGACAAAAAAAAACAAAAATCTTTGCACTAAACAAAAGCTTCGACGATAAAAGTCGTTGAATCAAACCAACAAACAAATATTCACAGAAGCCACTGTTAAAAAAAAGTCCCGTGTTAGATTTAGACAATTGCAAAGTTGTATTATTTCTCAGTTCGCATCCGCGGGCAAAATTTCGAAATTGACGATGCACCCGCGCTTCCGTTTATAGTAGCGCGCGACTTAAGCGCGATACGACGAGTGATGGAGAGCTAAGTCATGCTCACCTGTGGCTCCTTCGCTTCAAATCCGCGCGCGGAGGGAGTGGATCGTCGCGCTTCCTTCTGAATCCCCCCCCCCCGTCCAACCTCTCAAAATTTCACTCTATTTACTCGATGTTCTTTTTTTGTTTTAAAGTCCCATAGCGTAGCTACGGTCGTATTTAAAGCGAAGCGTGAAATCTGTGCTTTCAATGTTGCACTTTGTTCGCGTTATCTCGTTAATTCTCGAAATATGTATTTTGTTAACTTTTTTGTAGAGTTTTTTGCCACTTTATTTTAGAGTGCTTTTGAACATTTTTGTTGAAATAATTTTTTTGATATTTTATTGATGTTTCACGTTTATGTTTACTGTTTACGTTAAAGGTTATTTGTTTTATTATGATATTTTTTGGTGAAAAAGTAATCGTTTAAAACGGAAAATGCCGAACGAATCATTTGTTTGTATCAATACAGTATCAATTCTTACGGTATAATTCGATACACTTCAACAGCAAATGTAGATCTAGTTTGTGGAAATTGAAGTATACGGGTTGCCGATTACCACGTAGGTCATATCCATATAGACAATTTTAACGTATTCGAGTACTTTAATGTTTTTTTTTTGGTACAACGCGTTAATGCTCTATAATTGTACCGACAAAATTTTGAATCCAATAATAGACTATTACAATTTTCAAAATAGACGTAGAATTCACTAGTACGAATTGCTCGTGACCATAAGTTAAAGCAATGAGCTTCCAAGTAATATTCCAAATAAAACTCACAAACTAAATCGTCGCCGCATGGCGGCAGATTATCACAGCGTTTTTCTCAAAGCTTCGTAATCGCTTTCCCGAAAAGAAATCGAAAAGAGACCTGACAAATCTTGAATTTCATCAGTCCACAAGAGATTGTACCTCTCTCTTTTTCTCGCTCTGCCTCTCTTTCTCTTTCGATCGCCGAGCACGTGCGTCGTTCGTTCCACTGTACTTTGGTATCAACGTGTTGTCCTGTCAACTTTTCGTGACTCCAAGTATTTATTGGGCTTGACGATAATTCGGACTGCCAGATATGTTCATCGGATGTTAATTTAACTAACACGTGCTCGTAAACGTATACATGTAAACCATTGTTTACAGGTAAAAAGCGTAATGTTTTTTCTTATCGATTTTTCTGAATTTTGTCATCATCTCAGATATAGCCAACGTGTTTTTCTTTTGGTTCTTCGTGGGACATTAGTTCCATCATTTTCCGCTATTCTCAATTGCTATTGATGTTGAATCATGCTCATAATATATGCCGTTTAAATTGCTTGCATTATTTGTATTTGATTAGAACGTGAATTATTCAAAGATTATGTAAATACATAACAGCGTACGGCGACGTCGGCGTTTTTAAACGCGACAATCGGTCAAATCGGTTTAGCGTTGACGAATTCGACTAGTTTCGAATCATTTCACTTTCGTTTCACGGAGTAACGTAAACACACAATAATCACGTATCTGTTATTCAATATATTTTTGTACGTACAAAGCAAACGCGATGTTCTATTTTACACGTCGCTATAAACAAAACGACTTTTTCTTCATTTCCAAGCATTCTAAACGCATGTGCAGCACTATCAAAATGGAACGATAATAACAATAACAATAATCATTATTCAACACTGTTTCACGTGGAATATATTTCGATAAATGATAGTTCGTTAAAAAATGCTTCACTATTAAGGAACTTTCAGATGAACCAGGTTGTGTTCAAAACACTCGATTAGTATTTGTTTTGTTAGAAACAAACTGAAACATCTCCTTCGAAAATTTGTGTACGCGTTGGCTGAGCGAGATCAGTTGGAGACAGGCATTGAACAATCGATCGTCTGGTTGATTGAAAAGAAAAAAGTTTCAAGGTGATTGGATTTCGATTCTCAAATCACGAATCTCGTGATGTAAGATACGGATCTAATTTAGCGCGTTAGCTTTGTTACCCTGGTAATTGACATAATCTTGGACTTGGTAAATACTTGTTTCTTTGGTTCGGTACTTATATATTTAGCGTCGAGTAAACGAATTGTTGAGTTTAGATATAACAATTGATATAACAATCGTGACGACAGCCTTGAGCGATATCAGGAATGCCTTTGAATAATCGTCGAGTGCGTCGACCTCGTCAATTACAACACGCGATGTTTAACAACAAATCAAGTTAATAAGCTCAACAATAAAAGTCACCTCGGTAAATTCGTGTTTTTTTTGTTTTTACGAGAGTGTTGAAATACAGCAATTATATTGTTGTCGGTCACACCCGCGACGTACCAATTTTTACGCAATTCAGAAGACAACAACGCCGTTTCCCATGAAATAAAGAACGAGAAACCCAAGTCAATTTCGAGCGATCGCGTTGCACGCACACACATAATACGCTTTATAAATCTCGGGCAAGTTGGCGTGTTAAATTCTCCTTGCGCGACTTGCGCAAAAAGGCAGATGCGTTTCGACAGCACCGATTGTACGTCCACGAGGTCGGAATAATTGTCTTTGGACGCTTGTCGTTCGAGTAGCAAACTTGGTTTTCAGAGTTCGCACTGTGTCGTTATCGATGTGCTTTGATGTTTACGAAAAGCCATAGAGATTTTCACGTTCTCTTTCACTTTGTACGTGTTGGGTTTTGGTAAAAGAAAATTAAGGTGTTGCGTATTTTTACGAATTGATGGAATATTTCTTACGTACACGGTCAGCTTAAATATATGGTAATGAATCGTGAAAAATTTTCCGTATTTCCGCAATACTCAAGCTACAGTCTCGTTTTTGGGTATGTCAACGTCTTTGCGCGTATTCATAGCCACGCGTAATTGATATTCACTGGAGGTGCTTTATCGTTAGATGGGAACGTTTCGCATAACTCGTCTCTTTCACGAATTTACGGACCCGAAATCGCGCGTCAACGTGTGAGATGTGATTTATGTATTTGTCAATAAACGACCATGTTTTCAACAACATATTTACTTCCGGGGTAGACGTGGAATGTCTGACAAAAAAATGTCGACATACGTTCAAGTTTTATATTATTTTCGGCGAATAATTCATAGTGCAACTATCATTGACCATTAAACAATGTTAAACATTTAAAAAAATACTTAAATTTCAACGGAGGATCGATATGATCCACAGCGAGAGGTTCGACAAATAAAGGCAAATTCAGCGAGTCAAAACGAAAGTATGCTTACGTCAGGAGATATTACGCACGTATAAATAACGTATAAGTTTATCCTGACGGCGACGAGAACGATGGGTACGCAAGAGCGTGAGTTGCATTCCCAAAGGATATGCGCGGACTGAAATTTCCGAATCACGTTTGACTATACAACACCGCTTTTGTGTACGTGGCTAATTATGCAAATAATCTAATCCCTTTATTTGCGTTTGATTTCTTGACGGTTCACGTCGATATGTGTGCGTGCGCGTGTGAAGGTACTGAATTAAAAATCGATGGGATATATATATATATATATATATATATATATATATAAGCCAATAGATAATTGGCAATACGAACGCGTGCGTCGCGTCCGCGCTTTGTATGCTGATTCGAAGAGATGAGGTGCATCATCTTGCGACACTTTCCGAACGGTTGAGCCGCGGCTACGCTCTCGTGAGGTGCGCGTGCTAATTCAATCTTTGACCTTTTAGCGTCGCGAGTAGCTTTTGCTTGACACGATCTCGATATCTCACGTTGATATTATCGAACGCTTAATATTGTTATTACCGACGTATAAAATCTCACGACAACGTAATCGGTGTACGTAGTTGTACGAATACGGTATTTCTTTCAATCTTTGTATTTTTCTGCGTGACTTTAGTTGATTCTATTGCGTAACGTTCAAATTGAACAAAGACACAACAAGAAGGCCTTTTGCACGATATGATACAGACCTGTCTGTCCCGCGATCGATCGTGCTGAATCTTGTGTATCGAGCACTAACGATTTTGCAATTGTAAGTACGTTGCAAAATATCAATCACGCTTTGCTCATTAATAAAATACGTTGCTTTACGACGATTAAGTATACATTGCATCTCAATCGTCTTCAATGTTACTTGCACGAGCTCGAATCGACAGTGCGCGCGTTTTAAAGTTTCAAATGAAATTCGAATATTCAGTCACCTTTTTTTCGAGCTAATTTGTATGAAAATTTAGTTTGGAACTTTTTTACCGTTCGATAAGATAATGGAAAAATAGATGGCGGGAAGCGTGGGCAGCGAAATGTCTGATCATATCGGCTTGCATCTACTGAAAAGATCGATATTGCATAAGTAATCTTGCAACGTTTACATCTGCTCCAATGTGAAATATTATTTGTTTGGGTTGAGGGGGCTTAAATATGCATATTCCGAAGTAAAATTTGCAGCCTTTTAAGACAAGCTTAATGCAGTGGAACGACGAGGGTACGTAATGAGTTCTAATAAAACGTTCTCACTTGCGTACAGCGGGCGTGTATCGTCGAATGACATATGCATTCTCATCCGTACCAGACATATATATTTGGATGCGGCTTCGTGTTCTATTACGAAATATGAGATATTGCTTTATTAGAGTTTGATTTATTGAAGTGCTCGTACATGGTGCAGCCACGCTATTACGTGACTTTCTTTTAAAAGAACGATTCGATCAAACGACATTTTGTGTAACTAATAAAGTTTAATTAACCGTTCGATTGTTTTTCTTCAATTTGCTTTGATAGCTTGCTTTTCTAAAATTCAAGATTCCTTACCGTAGGATTCTATTTTTTAAAGCGTTGAGAGAAGATAGTTCGTTCGAATAAAATATCCGGATTAACTTGTAATTTATAGGAATAGTCGTATCCTTCCCACGGACGGACAATTTTCCAACTATATCGATCGCAATGCCTCCAATTCGAAATAAAACCACCGTATCTCCTGGTATTAAAACCCGCGGAAAAAGAAGAAGAGGCAGTTTTCGAGAAAGAAGGTAAAGGGCGTCAGGTGCTTTATAAATAATCGATCGAAGCGCAGAATGCGCGTCATTGCGAAGAGGTTGCGCTCTCTGCACTTTCCGTGTACGCGATATACACCAACGTAACGCGAAAATTCCCCCCCGTTATATGACGGACTTCTACTACACTACCTCACTGAGGGAGAGAGAGAGAGAGAGAGAGAGGTTGAAGCATAAAGCTCAAAGGATTACGCGTTGAATATTCTTGGCTGATGCTCGTGACTTTGCACCTGCAATCTAGTTTGCTTCGGTGTCCACGTACATATACGTTGTTGATTGACGGTTTTATTTGGAGGACTTTATTTAAATGTTAATAAAGTATACTTTGTTCGATGCAACGAATTTCAATGTTGTAATTGTAATTTTCAACGTAAGAGCATGGTCGTAATTATTGATCGACCTTATAGTTGGCCGTTCCCTGCTCTCGACTAATACGTTATAACCACAGCGCTTTATGTGATTTTTTTAAAACTTTGCGGTCCTCTAAAAAACTGGATTTCGCTAGTATATCGAGCTTAATTCGCATCTCTCGTTGTCAAAGTCTTGATGAAGAAACCGCAACGTGTGTACATACCATGTGGTTTACAATATAGCGAGACATTCTTATGCAAGTTCGTTCGTAAACGTCGTTCTTTTTTTATTTGTTAATTTACGTTTATTTTATCGCGGTCCTTTCTACCTCTTCTTCAGGTACGTTACCGCATCCCACTTTATATTCCGTTGAATTTTTGTTTTGCTCCAGCTTTTTGTTACTTTCATTCCGTAGAGCACACGCGAATACTGAAATCGAATCTAGAATTGTAGTTTCACTGGCGTAATTGTAGGATGATAACGGAACGCTGTCAAATATTGTTCAAAGTGGTAATGGTCTGTATTTATTGAAATAAGTAGCGTGATTCACACAACCAACGATTTTTCCGTTACGTAAAAATCAGTCAAGCGCGACCCTTGGAAAATTGACAAAATAGAAGGGGAGTGGGGAGTGGAAGATGCATGCATCGTATCTACGATTTACATCCGGCGCGAGGAGGAAAAATGTGATTTGCAACGCGCGCTTCCTCGATCGGTGTAACGAGATTAAAAACTGATGGATTATTAACAGCGGCGCCAGGGTCAAAAAAATAAAATCAAGTTATTCGTAGTAGGAGTATTAGACGCGTGTCGGGATGAAAATCAATAAAATTGGCGCTTTATTACATTCAGAACTAAACTTGCTGATGGGCAGCTTTAACATATTATTATACTAATCTCCGCGATCAACATAAGATCGATCAACCTGACTTTTTTCGCGCCTTGTTCGCAACAGTTGCTGTCTTTAACAAAGCATAATGTACTTTTCACCGTGTTTTTCTACTAAAAGAGAACACGGTGGTCGAGAGAGGACGAGGCAAAAAAAGGCGTATCAGTCGACATTGACGTGCCTCTTATTTCGAACTCTCGCTCTGTCCTGGTGGTTCTGATGGATGTTGCTTTAACAAATCAGCTCGCGCAAGCGCGAACTTTAGGATGTCTGTTGTGACGTCTTTTCAATCCTTTCTCCGAAGCCGCTGGAGATTTACAAGAGAAAGTTTTCTTTTTCCACGCTGAGAATGTTTTCTTTCCTTGTCCGAGCTTATACTTTTAAAAGAAGTCGAAGCAAAGTTTTGATTATCTCAGTGGGGCGCAAAGTTTTGTAATCGTCCGTGTTGTTAATCAATCACTGTATTATAGTTGGAAAATGTTTAGGAATTGAATTCTTGATCGTGAGATTATAACGTATTGCAATAAATAGATCGACAACGATAGAATTGTCAGTGAAAAAGACTGGTATTCGTCGTGGAGAGTGTATAGCCAGTACATCGTTAAAGTAACTAGGCAATCATGGTCACACAGCATCATTGAGCGATTCACGGACGAGAGAGCTGCCGGTTGAATTAAACGAATACATCTTAGTAATACGTCGAAATGAGATTTGACACAAAACAAATTGTCGTTACATCCGTCGGAATGTATTCTTGTGAATAATTGGTCAAAAAATTCGTCTTGGCAATGACTATTGGTCTTGCACATCGAGATCAATCGCGTACACGTTTGACAATGGAAAGGGAGAGTATCCCACGCAAATGTATCGTAGCTTGCAATCTGGCGCCCAAGCGAGAAAGAACGGAAGCTCTTATCGAGTCGAAAGTCGAGTTCGATAGTTGAGAGCGATTTTTCGAAAGAGGCAGTCAGAGCTTGCTATTTAGGGAAGCACTTTGAATGGCAGGCCAATTGAACACTTTCGCTCCAACGTCGAAATTGACCTTGTTTCTTGTGCAGCAGCTTATATTGTTCTATCCTTCTCTCGCTCTCGCGAGCAATCTCTCTCGTTCTATCTTCCTCTCCTGAAAAATCGAAATTAAAATTAAAACTCTGTTTGTTCTTATTACTAGTCGCTCTTCAACTTTTCTAATTGTGGATGTTGTCGATAAGATTTACGTGCTATTATTAAAAGCTGATCCCATTGAAAAGATTATTTATATTACGTTTTGAAACAGACCAAATCGGTGTATAAGCGCCTTTTGTAAGTAATATCCGTATTGCGATGACGCGTTACGTCGAATAAAACTGTAAAGAGCTCTTTTTTCGATTCAACTGTCTTTCTTCGTTCACGAAGGTAGCCAGGAAAAATAATACGATACATGATTTGAATTTCAATAGGGTTCTACACCGAAAAACTACGTTAAATGATTATTTTAATTTCATGAATATATGCGTTAAATTAGCATTCCCGCCGACGTTTTTCAGTTACGTCATTATACCTATTTCAGACGATTTCCCGCTATGGAAAAATTCCCTTTGAAACGCGTATAAATAAACGTATATAAACCACCGTTCATTCGTGTGATTTGGAACGTCAACGAGGTAAGTTAAAAATAATCTATGAAACAATTTTTTTTTCCATACGATTTCTAAATTATAAATGATCGCACGAATGGGACACGCGACGTTAACGCTACGATGTATAACGATCACGAATAGATTATTATCATTTCAATCTTGGATTTCAATGCAAGTCATTGAGCCGTTGACGAGATATATCACTATACCAGCGACGCGGATAGTTGTATAACTCCTCGTCAATTTTCCATTTCCAGAGTGCCAATCGCGCGAGCGTATTCTCATCATCGCGACAAAGTTTAACGTGCAGTTACTCAAAATAAGGGAAATCGTACTCGACGTTAGCATATTATTCATTTCTTTTTCAATTTGTTTATTTTTATAACTATATCGATCCATTAGACAGAAATTCGGAAATTAACATTATCCAACGCAAACAAAAAATCAGTTTGATAACACTCCATCAAAAACACAATTTTAACTTGATTTTCTTTAGACACTCGTATTACAAGATATGCAGCAGCTGATAAGTAGTTGAACGCTTTCTAGCGAAACAAGTCACAGCGTTCATTGTTAGTTTGTGTCGTTAAATCTCTCGTTTCGTATCCATTACCCAATGAATGCTTGTTTTGTTATTTTTTGAACGATAACCGAGTAGTAATTACGCGTGTACGTGCAAAATGGTTCAACATTACCATTTATATATATTTACTTTGTCGAGGATGAGGTAGGATTAATGTGTGTGTGTGCCTGTATTATCCGATAATGTCTCATTAACCAGCGTATGGGCTGCAAGTTCGTGATACAGATTAAATAAATACGATTTACAAGGTAAATTATAACGAACTTCCGTTGGAATATTTGCAATCCGAGTAATATCAATAGTGAATGTTGTTTAATATCGTTCACACGATGCTCACTTTACGACAACCACGAACGTCTCGTTGAAAATGCATAAAAGAAAAATTGATACGTATACGAGCTTTCAAGTATAGGCTAATTCATACTTGGGTATACAGCCCTCCAACTGGGCCTAAGATGGCGCGGTATCAAATCCCAAGATTCTGCATAAAATTCCCATGAGGTGGCTATAATACGTACTCTCAATATCCACAACACGACGGTCGAAGGTATTTTTTGCGTAGGCTAGTCACGCAGTCGGGATTCCCTATATGGTATCAAGCTTGCAAAGGCTCTCCCTCTCTCCTCGTATATATATATACACAAGTCTCCGCGTATTTGCGAAGCCATGAAGCTAGGAACGCCATCGGAACGCTATTGACGATCGATAGTCCACACGAGAGATTAATTAATTTTACACGATCAGAGAGAGAGAGAGAGAGGGACGATAGTACAATGGGAAACGGAGAGGTGTTCAATTCAAATTAGCATACTCGTGATATTTTCACGTTACACAAGGGTCAATTTTATCCGATTTGTTTTTTCTTCACGCCTGTTATGCAGAATGACACATTGATGTCAGTTTACAGTTACCATTTCCTCTCACGACCAAAGAAATAATTTACGCTCGTACGCGTACTAAACTAAAAAGTAACTTGTGATCTTCTCGCAAGTTACTTTTATTTTACTCGTCTTATCCTTACCGCATACATGCACGTATACGAACGCTATCTATTCGTGCCACCTCATTTGCGCTCAGTGTGGGCGTTGAGCGTGCGTTTATATTTTCAGATTCTCGTCCCGTGTCGCTGACACGAATATCATCAGCTTGTAAATATGCGAGAGAAGCGTAACATCACGAGGGAATTTGAAAGAAAGAGAAGCCGCCGCGCGAGCAAACAATGCCCTCGAGGAGATCGATTTCTCGAGTATAATATAAGAGCAGTGGTAGATAGCCTCAGCAACAGCAGCAGGAGTGGCGGAGGGTGTAAAGTGGATTCTTCGTCTCCATCTTTTCTGCGCCCTACACTACGACAAGCTTAAGGCTTGGAAATCGAAGACGACAGCAAGGGAGAGATAAACTTCTTTCTCCCTTCTTTTCTTCCCATGACCACTGGCAACGATTGATGGAGTGAAATAATTATGAGTCGATCTCTCTCGTTTCTTCTTTTTTTTTAGGATATCTACCAAAGTGCTCGCTATATACGTTTTTGTCGACGGCTTTACTTTCATCACGAGCTTTGAGATAACACGATATTTCTGCCAGGATACAAACCGCGCTCAGTGGACATTAGGACCAAATGATTTATTAACGCGTATAAGCTTGTGCAATTTGCTTTTTCCAACATTAGACTTATTTTCTTCTTTTTTTCTTTTCTTTCTTTTTTTTTTAAGCTAAGGGTGCATGCTACCTATCGGTGTACGTTGTATAATGCTGATTATTTCGACGAACTTGCAAATACGGCAATTCAACGACGGCAAAAACCCGATGGCACGTTCGCTTTTGAGAATACATTAATAGCCTTCGTTTGAAAACGATCGTTCTGTAATTAGCTCGTAGTAGTAGATAATTCGTATAGTAGACGCGTAAACGTGCCTAATGGCGTTCCCAGCCAAATTTCACGTATCGATAGTTTTTTTGTGCCATCGTTAAAAGAAACTACCCATGACATACGTGATATTTTATGACCAATCAGTCTGTATTTCTCGATGAAATGATTTTCGGAATTGATAGATTGTCGTATTTTACTATTCGATCATTGGGCAGAAATCAACTATATTTGTTCGACAATATCGATCGAGGAGAATTACTTAAAAAACACTGACCCCATCATCGTACAATATTCGCATTTTCTTCATGTTGTTATCTGGAAAGTAGAAAAATCAAAGTTACCGTCCACGCGTTAGTCTCGGTAACCTTCGATAAATAGCTATACGGCGTGTGATGCATTTGACAACGAGGATTTTCCGTTTGCTTGATATTGTCCATAGATACGTCACAACGGATACTTATTTCCAATATTCGTGGAACATTTACACATGTACGTTATACGCAATTCAGGCAAAAAATTTCAATACAAAACGAATGGTGTACGTGAGGAATTTCTGGAAGAGAAACGTTAACCTTGTCACGCGTCTATATACTGTGAACGATTCGACCTTTGCGGGATCTAATCTTTGGTTTTTATTAGCGACTCGCACGTGAGAGATCTTCGGCATTGGTGGCTCTCTTCGGCAAATCAGCGTGACTCGTGAGATTTTCGTGAGTTTTGCCAGCAACTCGTCGAGCTCTTTTCTAAGATTAGCGTAATTCCTTTAACAGGCGAGTTTTTCTCTCGATTTTTCGTATCCGTCCTCCATTTTACGAACTATGCTCGAATTTGAGCAAAAAATATTGGTTCCGTTAGGAAAAAAAGTCGAAATTAACCGAAAGCAATTTTTGCGCTGTCCGTTGTAAAACGAACTTTTGGTACTTTGAAATAATGAAAGTTTATCTTGTCGGTCGTATTCGAATGCTGATATGACGTAGAATTTTAGTCGAGTGACAAAAGTAATTGGACGCGGTTGAACCGGAGTTGGAGATCATATTGAGCTGTGAAAATGAGTTTTCAACAAGTAGTTGAATAATCAAAGTCGAGAGGTTCGTGGATAGGGCAGAAGTGCTAAATAACCGTTATTATTAAATAAGGAGTATTGCCGTTTAAAAATACGTAAATGTACAATTCGATTTATATCTAATGGTGGATACATACCGAAACAAAAGTTGTAAATCGAACAAACTTTTAAAAATACCAGTGAAATGTCGATCACAAAGCTGATAGCGTTATATCGTCTGTTTGCGCTTGAATTTCTCTTTCGCTTTGGCAAAGTCGCTAATTAGAAATAAAAATATCTAGGCCAATACGCACGTAATCAGGTATAAAGCCGCAT
Source organism: Chouioia cunea (assembly GCA_030064505.1). NCBI lineage: Eukaryota > Metazoa > Arthropoda > Insecta > Hymenoptera > Eulophidae > Chouioia > Chouioia cunea. Next base: position 10,001,329 of record JAOPFQ010000001.1, on the reverse strand, counting down.
TTCTAGTTTTTCGAACTATACGTTGTACTTGGTGTAAAATGGAATCGTTGACGAAATTGAACGTGGTTTTAACGTGACAACGAAAAGGAAACGCGAATGCTCATTCGGCAATTAAACGTTGTATCTCTGAGTTGTTGAAATTCAAGCTTCGATGAAATTCAAGATCGACAAAAGCCAATACCATGTATCGTCGCATCTAGATCGAATACACAGTGTTATTAAGAAGTGAACTTTGTTCAATACCCAAGCCATGCAAACGTTAGCTCACGACGCCAGCCACTATGCAACCAAACGACGTAGCGGCAAAGGCAGTAGCATCAGCTCTCCTCTCTCTCTGCCGGTAAATGACAGTCCACCCCTTTCTCTTGAGCACAGCGCACGTGCAATGAAGCTACCGATAACAAACGCGCGCCACTTTGTCCGCGAGTCGATTAATAAGTTGGGAAATTGGATTGGACTTTGTTTCAACACGAGCTACTCGACTTGCGTTACACCTTGGTAATTAGATTTTCCTCTTCGTTTGTAACGTCACAGATTTTCGAAGAAAGCAAAGAAAAAAGAAATAAAAAACGACCGGTGTTTTTGTTCATATCGTTGTCTTTATCGTCATAAAAGCTCGTGCGGATATGACATTCGAAACTGTTTCGTTAGGCCACGCTCGAAAGCGAAATGTAAATTGAATCCGGAACATCTATCGTTGCGGTCTCATGCGCAATGGTTGTTGGTGTCCAATTCTATTGGCAGACAGTAACAAGTGTAGTATGGCGTTGCGGAATCACGTATTTAAAAAGAGAGGAACAAAACTACACGGTGTAAATTAGAATCTACGCGCTAATCAAAGATCCAACTATATTTACTTAGGCTTAAACAAACGGACGTTTAATTTGGCCTGGGGGAAAGGCTTGAAACGACGTTTGCAATTCCGCTTTGGCTGCTATCGTACGACTATACGAGCGAGATGATACGTATATTAGTATGCTTGTATTAAATTAGCACGATCCAGAAATCGCACTTTGGCATTGACGAAAAAGCCATGTATGATCTTTGATATATGTATATATATGTAGATTTATAGGCATCGCGAAACGAGAGAGAACGAACGTACATGCAAAGCGAAACTTGCTGTTCTTACGTGCGGCTCTCGATGAAATATTGCACGTCCCGGTAAGAGACAGTGACTATAACTAATCCAGCGCGCAGCGCGCACATGTGAGACGTATACGTACAATAACGTTGCTGTCCGCAGCGGACGTCTGATATTCCGCGGGACTATATTGCATTTGACTGTGAACTTGACCCACTTACAAGTCGTGCTTTTGTTATCTAATCTTCGAAAAGCAAAATAATTCTAATGGAATAGAACGATCGTGGAGCGATGTAGATTTTCCGTTGAGCTTCTGCCTCTCTTGTTATCTTCAATCTCTGACTCGCTGCGTTTGACGTCAATTCGATTCTATAAACAGCCAACATTTTTTTTCTTTTTTTTATCTAGTCAAGCAACACTCGAACGATGTGCTTGATTAATATCGCTTTTGAAAAGTGAGAAAGACAGAGAATATCGTGAAACGTCTATACTTATCCGCGGAGCTGTTGTATACAATAAAAAAAAAAAGAAGAGTACCGTATACGCGCGTTATCTTCCTAGATTAATAAGTTTCAATCTAGCGGAACGATTTGTCTACCGAATATTACGCTACAATTTGGCCTTATCTTCGCTGTTTCCACTGCGCACCTTCTAGAGTAAGGTTCAAGAAAAAAAAACCGCACTATTCGTGAGAGTACTGGGAACGGTTAATTATGGATGACTTAAACGCGTAACGTTTACAAATATTTTTTTGAAATAATCAAGATAGATATAGTCGCGTGATCGATGTTCGACCCCTCGGCTCTTATAGCACTAATACGAAATAACCACAGAGGGAGAATATATTTTGAGCTGGATGTTTTATTTAAGCCGTGAGCTCGGAAGAAAGCCTTCTCTTTTTACCAAAAACATGCCATTTTTTTCGTATTTTTTCGTGAAAAACTATATAAATATAAGGATTACACGCGTAAACTTTCAAGGCGCTACACATGGTTCGCTACGTCTACTATTCGACCTATCGGTAACAAAGGTAGACACTGCATAAAAAGCTCGCACGTAATTCGTTTAGTAGGGAGTTTCGATTGCTTCGAATTCGTTCGTATCGCAATTCGCAATTGTAAAACCTTGATAATTGCATGTATTCCAACGCTTGCGAATGTGATCTGCAATCTGCGAGCAAAGCGCATCTCGAACGTTAGCGTTACGGCTAGATTATTGAAAAACACCGATAATTATCGTTGAGAAGTGTGCTCGTCGTTTTTGGTAAGGTAATCTTGCGATAGATTATATTCCGTTTAAAAATTATTCGCTCATAGAGATTAGATACATATCTATACGTGTAATATATTTTTCCAGCTGCTCGGTATACAGCGGAGCCGTGGATTGGTTCAAGATATTTGAAAAATCGGAGTGGGGGCATGCTGCCCCGTCGGTCCGTCAAACCATCTTACGTCATCACATTTTCTTTCGTTGTCGCCGGGCGTGCACGTGCTTAAAATTAAGCTATTTACGAGTGTTGGAAAAACAAACGATTGTTCGATTTCTCGTGAGCTTAAACGCGCACGAGTTGTTGTGAAAAAACAAAGAAATGTCAAAGCGAAAAATCATCGAGACGGAAATTCGAAACCTCAAGAGACGAAAGCGAAAAATCGAATACGAATTGAAAATCCTTGAGGAAGCACGCAATCAACTGGGGTCGGTGGGCATAATAAGCGATTGCGAGGAGGAAGACTACATCGCTTCGAAAGAAGACGACTGTTCGGGTGCTTCGAGCGACGAAAGTAACGGTGAATACAATTTTACAACAATCTATCCGTACGCCGAGCGATGCAAATGTAGATAAAATGCATAATGCATCACGAGCTTGCGGTTTTTTCTTTCCACGAACGCGCACAAGAACAAACGTCCAACAACGATCCGTCGCAAGTGATTTACTGGTTATATCGTTAATTTCATATTTGCAAAACTACGTGGATTTTAAAAATTCGTCAAATAAATAACAACCGTCAAAGTGCTTGTAAATAATTCAATTTCCACGTAAATATCGAGCCGTCGAGAGGTAACGCAAGCGACCGCGTGCAGGTCGCACTCAAATCCTCGATGAAATCCCAAAGTCCATGCGCGATTCCAGTGTATTCGAATCTTTACGAAAAACCAAGCGTAGGCTCTGAAGTATAACAATCTACTTGTGCTCGCCGTATATATCTCTCGACTATCCCGTCAAACAGTCTGCTCTCCTCCCTCTTATCGATCGATATTGAAATCGTCGTCGTCACAGATGATCGCACTCGTCGGGGAACAACGGAAAGAAAAAAGAAAGAAAGAGTATAAAGCGCGCGGGCGTGTGTATAGCAGTGAAGAGCAACGGCGGCGGCGTCGTCGGCGGCGTATTATATCGATTCAGCAAGCGCCCGGTGGCGTCGCGCCAGCAGCAGCGCCCGTATAGTTTCTCTCTCTCGTGCACAGTATACCGTCTCTCTCTCTGCAGCGCAGTGTTGTACAACCGCGAGCCGTATCGCGCTAGCAGACGAAATAAGCATTTTCCTTTTTTTTTGTTTTCATTAAACCCGGCATACTTGCCACATACGTATATTACACGTATGTTTGATTTAAATCTATAAATAAAATACAAAATCAAAATAGTGCGTTATATGTGTGTGAGTTGTTCGCCGACTATACGTAACCGCAATAAGTTATTTGCAGTGTCGCGAGTTTCGTATTGGTTGTTATCGTTACTTTCATCGTTATCGCTCGTAAACACAAATTAGTAGTATAGTGCTAATTAAGCAAGAGAAGCAACAACAGCTACATCGATGGTGAGTTTTTCGCGAACATCATCAGTGAGAGAAAGAGAGAGAGAGAGAGAGAGAGAGAGAGAGAGAGAGAGAGCGAGCGAGCCGCTAAGATTATACCGGCGACGACGGTGGCGGGCGGCAGCTTTGTTTTGTCTCTCCCCTCCGCTCGCTACTATATACACGTACATGCATACATATATATTCGTACAAACACATAACAACTGTCGTCCATTCTTAAAAGCGTTTTGTTTTGGAGGTTAGATCTAAATGGACGGTCGTGATTAAAGCGCGACGTAGGTATATAGGAATACGATGCGCTTGAAGGCCTTTCTTTGGCGCGTGTATTTAATACGCACGCAGTCAAGAACGTCACGTACAAACACATATACGGACACACGCATACACACGACGCAACCGTACAGATTTCTGTGTGCAAGAGAGTGAGTGATATCGATTATTGTGCGTGTACGTGTGTCAAAGAGAGCGTACCACGCTTTGTTCGTAGATGTACAACACAAGACGAACATGTGCTTTCGCAAAATGAATGACTGGCCGTGAAATATAAATGGTATAACTCTCTGTCTGTCTCTTTCTCCCTCTCCCTCCTTCTGCGCTCGGATATATAAATTTGGTAGTTTGCCTATCTTGTTGGATACGTAATGCTAGCTGTTACGTGTTGTGTGGTACAATGGGTATAAACCGTTTCTCTATGCTACTTGTCGTCGATTCGCGGCTTGAAACTTTGAATAACGCTTACCTTTCGTTCTGACCGTTTAGTTAGGAATAATTTGTTTTGTTGACTTTAACAACGTTAAAAATTTCGAAGCGTTGTCAATTTGTTAAACTCGAAAAAGCGTCTATAATGCGCGAGCGTACGAAAAGAAGCTTTGCCGATTATATATTTAGGGTGGCCCCTATTCTTTGGTTCACCCAGCCCTACTGTTACTTTGAATGTTCTAACCCTCGTCATGTTGAATTAGTAATGCGAATGAAATGTGTATCACGATCAATAATAAAACAGAAACATATGAAGCTTTTACGGGAGCGCTATATCGATAGTAAGGTTGTGCGCTTTTATTCATTCACGTTCTCCGAACAATTGCTCAATTGTTAATGTCAAAATGGTTAATGTTATTCTGGAAAGTGTTCCTACGTTTACATAAGCTTGTGCATGATTCAATTTCGAAGAATAGTCGAATCGCGTTTATTTCCTTTTGTCCGGTAACAATCCAATTAATAAGGTATATCTTATCCGGTCTTTGCTGTTATTTGCTTCGATTTCTTAACAATAAAATTGCACACGACTTCGATTACGTCGTCAACAAATATAATACGTGTGTATCGACGAGTAAACCGACCGTTATCTTTGGAAAAGTTAATTTTCAACGCGACGAAAGAAAAAACGGATAAAAAAGAAGATTAAGGCAGAGTTTATCGCCTTTTCCGCGGATAGAACGAAGCGGAAAAAAGAGAGGACAAAAAAATAAAAGCCTCATGGTGTATTGTTAACGAGGTAGCCGAGAGCTAATTACCAACTAAACAGGTGTTTGCTATTAAGACCATCCAGAGAAGTCAAAGAAAAAAGAAAAGAAAGAAAACCGACTTATAAATATGCACGCGATCCCGCTTGAAACGCAGGCATTGCGTAATTTGAGAGGGCGTCATTTTTAAAAGAGAACTTGTGAACTCTACGCGATTTTATTTTTATCGATCGACAATGACGCTTACTCGCAAGCGGGAACGAGGTTATTAATCGTAAACGCGATTAAAACGATGACTGTATATTGCCGACCCTCCTCTAGGCGAGAACAGTGCATATTTCAATATCCGGAAATACGCCTGAGTGTGCATCGTTAATTTCTCATTGATTTCTTTTTCCTTGTAGCTTATTAATTGTCTTATTAATCTTCGTAAATACGTCATTAATACGACGATCGCACGTCCCGCGTGAATATATAACGTATAAAGTTACGTCGATGGGATTCATACTGGCGGAATAGACGAGAGAGGAAGATTCGTCATTTTCGAGTATCCGGCAATTATGTCGTGGGTTATTTACGTCTGAAGTCTGGCGATATAATAATTATGTGCATTGGAAGAAGAAAAAACGGAAACAATAGAGAGGAAAAAATATTGGAAACTAAACGTTTAAAGAATAATCGTCGACACAAGAGAGAAGACAAGTTCTGTACTATTTTTATAAAATACAACAATACTCTGTATGGAAAGCGTTCGCGTGTTGTCAATATAGAAAAGCTGAGCGAACAGCTGTTTAGCTTGTCGTATAGCCCGTCCGCTTCGCGCGCGCACTCCAACTATTGTTACGTGAAAATGCTTGTGCAATTTTGCCGTTATAGAGTTGTGTGTGACGTCAAATATATTCCTCGTTAACTCATTGACGTCGCTTTCATGCGCTACTACGACTGTATACGTGAGCCTCGTTCTCTCTCTCTCTCTCTCTTTCTTGCGTCGCCGCGGATATATTATATATTTGCAAACAACATTGAAGATAAAACGTAATTTTCCAAAGTCCTTCGCAGTTTGATTGCAAAGCCGAGCATGGCCACGAGCTTTTCTTTTTTTTCTTTGTCACATCGCACTATGCTTTGTACAATGGAATCAAAGCAAGCACTATTGGTTGCACTGCACGCGCGAGATACTGAAATATCACCTATATTAACAAGTCGAGTGCACGGTCGTCGCGTCAAAGGACGAACGCGCTCTTTTGCCATTCACTCTTATTGCGAGTGTATTACCAATTTTCTCAATGTCATACTTCTTTTTTTAAGCGATCAACGTAATTACACGCAACGTTATTACCCGCAATTAACCGTGTGATGTGTACAGCGTCGGAATACAATGTATACGTTTTTTTCATTAACTGGCAGATTGTACACGTTGGAGAGACACGATAGCCCACGCACGCGAGCTACTGTACTGCATCAATTTATAACGGAGGGTGAAGGGAAATAAGGGAAAAGATGAAAAATCTCGTGATAAAATGAAACTCTTTTCCATAAATTAAGCCTATCTATAATCTGACGCTACAAAAGAAATAACAAAAAGGCTTTATCTCGTGAACCTTGCTGTACAGAAAGCTCGTGGCGCAAACAAAACGCGAAAATCGGCTGATCGGTCAAAATAATACGTTTCACGTTGAAAAATCGATTTTGGAAGAGAAAAGTTGATAACGGCGGAAAAGAAGAAGTAGTCGTATCTCGACGACACACGTAACTTTTATATACGGTTATTGCAAACGCTTATACGATTCACCTTTTTTAACATTGCGATTGTTCGCGGCAAGCTTTTACTATCCATAAAAACGGATGTGAAGAGAAGTTCCCGTTGTAAAATTGCGGGGAAAAGAAAGTACTTCTTGCGTGAGTTCTTTTATGCATTTAGTTCAAATCTCCTTCTATATACTTTGATTTGTACGGAAGGAAATTAATTTGGTTACGCGAGCGTGTTGTCGTATTAACATTAACAAGCTCGCTTATTTCGAGGTAATAGATACGACTTCGTAATTATGCAGCGCCCAAACTTCGGAGAAGGTCGTGAAAAACTTTTAATTTTCAGGTCGTATTGCTTTTCATTATAGATTGGAGGAGAATTTTAGTATACGCGTTTGCACATTTCCGAAACTTTCACGTGGGCGACACAGTGTAAAACTTGAAATTAACACAGAAAGCTCACTGCACGTTCGAAATCACGAGAAGCACTAAAATGCCAATGTTTTTACCAATGCGACTCATGTAACGAAAGTCGATAAATCAACGATCAGCAGCAACTGAATCGAAAAATCAACGATCGAGGTCAACTAGAAGAAAATCGATCGTCGGAAGCTTTGTCAAACGTAAAAAGAACAAATAAAATCTCATCTCGAAAAGTTCACACGGAACGTATATTCATCATGGAAAACTTTCGGCATTTGCGAATCGACACGCTTTGTATAGTTTTCTCTTTCTCCCTTCGCAGAAGAGAACTCGAAAGTTGTATATGAACACGTCAGTGTGATAAAAAAGCTTACAAGAGAAAGAAAAAAATAAAACTTCTCGCCGGATCGTTTTCGAAAATCAATGAAGCTCAAGGCTGCCAGTATAAGTTCCTAGGTAATAAGCTTTTGTTGCTCTCGCGCACACGGAGCATATTCAATGAACACGCGGACGATCGAGTTGTGGCGTCACTCCAAGTGCTATGTCTCCCTCTTTCTCTTCAAAGTTGTTCGAGAGTAGCTTCGTGCTTCGTTGCTACGCTGAGGATTTTCAGGTGAAAACTTGACACGCTGGGGAAGAGTGAGAATCAGAGCTGCACCGACACTCGATCGATTGCTTAGTTTTTTATTATTCGTCCGTTGGACGCTGTATTTTTCAAAGTTGGAACTTTGAATGACTTTTGTTGCGTGTTTTCCTATTATATTGTTCTTTGAGTTTTCGCTTTCAATGCAAATACGTAGAGGAACATCGATCGCGAGGCAAGCACTTGGATGAAATTTTATGTCAATGCTATAATGGGTTTGGAGTTGAGTGCGCATCAGGTGAAAAGATTCAATATTTAACAGATTATCCGCTGACACGGTTACATCGTAAATGTAGCACAATATCGATTTCCGTTAATTTGGAATCAAATGTTTTAATTAATACATTTTTTCGATTTTACTATATCTCCAAAAAACTACAGCAGCTCATATAAAATTGATAACGACGTTACATCTTTGTCGACCTTGCCTCTTCTAGTCGTCGATTCTATCAATTACATTGGCCAACGTTAACGTTTAGCGAAACGAATATAAAACAAATAAATAAACCAATAATGCAAGTAAAACGTTTACGAATATTAGATTGGATTTCGAAAAAAGAGTTTTTGTTTTTAGTTTTTGTAGCGTGCTTTGGTCTATGAACCAATTAAGATACATTCAATATTTTGATTTCAGATTTATTCTATTTCACGGACTTTCGCTTCGTTTGCCTCCGCTATATTTTAGAACGATTTTTGTTGTAACCAAGTGCGACTTTGAAATAATGAAATTTTTAGAGAAAATATTTGGGAAACCCGACTAACGTTGACTAACGCAAACTTTGTTCGCTGACCATTCAGTGAAGTATTTGTACTATTGCAGGAATTCAATTTTGTTGTCGTTGTATTTTACAGTTTCAAACTACGAGCATTCCGTGGGATAAAAATGCGAAATATTTTTGAATCGCGTTGATATAGAACTGGACATTCTAAATAGTTGCATAATTACAGGAACATTTTCTTTGCTTTGATTAATAAGAAACATGGATTTATTTAAGAATCGATTGTCGTGCATTATGTACGAAACGATTTATTTCTAGTACAAAAGCTAATGTAACGCGGGGCGGGGAGACGAAACGTACGACGACAATGTAATAAAATGCAAACGAGCAAAAAAACTCGTTAAACGTAATCTTAAATCCGTCCACGTTAGTGGGAGAGTTTCCAAGTCACGGAGCGCGGAACAACAGAAAAATGAAAAGCAACAAAATTAGTTCAATCAGCGAAGTCGGCTATAAACAAGATAAAAACTTGGTTGATTTTCTCGCCAGGGAATTCTCGCGACTGCAATTCTTTTTCCGACGAGTCTTGCTTCGTGTATATCTATACATCTAAAAATCGAACCTAAAGAGAAAAGCTTACGATGCCGAAGGGAAAATTAAGAGCAACTATTGTGACGCAGTTTATTTCAACAAAAAGAGAGCTTCCGCTATGGCTTCGTTTTATCGAGCGAAACTTTAATTTTCGTTTCTTTTTTTCACCTTCGCAATATCTTTCACCATTCCTGATCACCGGAGGTGTAAAAATAGATGGTTCGCGGCTTATATCATTTGTTTGCTTGCGTATTCTCAAGGAACACAATGATACTTTTACGTCGCAAGTATAAGCTCGTTTATTGGCGCGTCGAAATCGCTATTTTTGACCACTCACTTTTCCAGCTTTTCTAAGCTTGCTCTACTTTTCTGAAAACGTTCCAAGAGAACCTCGTCATTCTGTAAAAACAAAACAGGGGTTGACATTAACTTTTCTCAATCTTCGTAGTAAATTCTGTGTAAACTGAACGAACATTGTTGAACAAGTCGAAAACTCGTAAGCTTATCGCTTGATTTAATTTTACCATAAAAAGCGATTGTTTTCTGCAGCCTAATTTCAGTAATACTGGCGACTATGTACGACTAGATTCTCAGAGTTCAGTGCTCTGTTGTGAGCTTACTATAGAATTCTGTCTTTCAGACTTGAAGCTACACGATAAGAGTTCGAGAGGAGGCATTGTATTTAACCATACTTTCGACGGTCCATTTTTAAATCTACCTATATCAATGATTTTTTTCGAGCAACACGACGTTAGACAAGTTGCCAAAGTTAAGTCGTATGACCCTATTATTGCAGGATTGTGATTATTATTTAAATGATCATCTCTGGCCTTGACGTATCTATAACAGTAACAGACGTATATTATCTTTGAAGCGGACTATTGATTCCTTTGGTCACTCAATTCTACGAAGTTATTTTGTTCCAGAAATAAAAAATAATAGTCCGTAAATAGAAGCACTCGATGTTACAAATTACTCCTGAAAGAAAAACGTGTAACAATGAAATTCACAAAAAAGGGGAGAAAAGATCGCGCTAACAGCTTGACTTGGAAAAACAAACAACGAGTCCGCCTCTTCACTCCCTTCCCCTATTCAAACAGCACCTGAATGAGTAATAACACCTACGAGAGATAATCCCACGAAAAATATCCGTATTCCGGTTTCCCGCTCTTCCATTATCATTCGAAATTCGTTAAAGCCACTCTTATCAGCAACTAGTTTATCGAAATAGAGAAAACTTGATAAATTTCGCTAACGAAAAAAAAAACAAAAAGTGAGAAAGAAAAACTAAAAGGCAAGAGCCTCCTGACCTCCTAAGAATAGAAGTCGGTATAATAGTGCCTAGGCTGTCCTTCTAGCCCTAAACGAGAGAAAGAGAGGGGGGGGGGGAGGCGTGCGTGTCCGCGACGACGACGACGACGAAGCTTTGTGGATCGATATGAGCTTTGCGCGCGACGACGAATAAAATAATAAAATTCCTAACCGTGCGTTCCGTCTTGATTAACTGTTCCCTTTTTCTCTTTGAATTGTTCGTTCTGTGTTCACGATGTGAGCGTGGATGACAGGAAAGAGAGAGAGAGAGAGAGAGAGAGAGAGAGAAAAGACAGAGGGTGTATTGTATAATTTTGCTTGGCTATTATACGATACTGATTTAGATGAGAATTGCGAGACGAGCCTCGCAAGGACACACGCCAAGTGGCAATAAAAATTGTTTGAATGTAGTTTGCTCTAGATTTCGCTTTCTATGTAAACGAGTACTTCGAATTGAAGGTACACGAAGTAAAAATGTCTAAAGTATGTTGAGAAATATCAATGAGTTTCCGCGTTTGTTAGTCTATCAGAGAAAGGGGAATTGTGAGGCACTTTGGATTGATTTTTATTTCGCGAGGAAAGGTGGGGGTGACGTTTGTCCCCCCTCGCTTGTTCTCTCGCGTACGTTCAACATTCACGCTTTAATTGGAAAATCTGGGCTCTGTGATGCGAATAAAAAAAAGAAAGAAAATACATTTATTTTATTTTGTCCAAGGGGAAATGAGCTTTTAGATTTCTAGGGTAATAAAGAACTTTGTAAATAAGCATTTTATGGGCAGTAAAAAAAAGCCAGCGTAGAAAAAAAATTCAAAATTTCAACGTACGACGCCACGTAATATTCATGGCAAAGTAGAGAAATTTAAGATTTTATTGTTTGTTTTATTATGCATATTAAAGATGCGCTGAGAAAACCCCAATATCACGTCTTTACTCGTAACATAGACGTTAAAACATTGTCCCTCTTTTGTACGTACGCACTATAACCTGCAACAATTCGTCGGCAAAATATTTATGTTCAAATAGCAAGATGTCGATTGGTAAACTAGAGTACACGCGTCGTCGTTGTTTGTATCTTATTTGCTTGTGTCAAGATCAAATCGATTTTGCGCGAAGACATTTCTCTTTGAATGTCAACAAATAATGGAGAAACGCGCAAGACGCTATACGTGAATCGTACACGCAGGAAAGTAAATTACGGGTTTAACAACGTTCAAAGCTGTCCCCAGTGTCTAGTTTAATCATTCACGCGCGCAGCTGTGCATCGACCAAACGAAGTTACTGTTTATCGTCGAAAAAGGTGCGTGATTCGCATACGTATGTATATATATTTTCTTTCTTTCGCCCTTGCGTATCGTATTACGTACGATACGATACCAAAACGAATTAGTGGATGAAAGCTCGTTTTCGCTAGTGACGTGCGGATATACTTGTTGGATTACTTATGATGTACGAGTTTTTTTCCTCTGTGCGATCAGCGTTCCCGACAACGGTATTCGAACGCACGTTAAAAAGTTCGACAACGTAAGTAACGATGGGTTAATCCTGCCTCTCGCGTGGTCGTGCGTTCGGTTCAACGTTTGGACTTTCCTCGACGTATCTTTTACACGTCGCGAACAAAACAAACGATACGAGCATTTGTGCACCACGCGTACATCATGTGCGGTGCACGGGAAACTTGGACGGCATTCAACCGACCTCTCAGCTCTCCATGCGTGCGAAGCTGCATGACCGTGACGCTAGCACATGCAGATTGGGAAACGCAAGGTTTCCCGAGGCTAAATGTTCACGTGGAGAAACGGCTGCTACCGGTTGTTCGAATATGCGCATCGGAGAGGCATAAGGGCACCGGGACCAAATGGCACAACTGATAGCTGAAAACTGAGCTCGGAAAGAGGGTACGAGATACCACTATCACGCCCTCGAAGGCCCAATTCAAAGTAACAAAAGACACGAAAAAAGAGGAAGAGGCAAGTTTATCGACGGCGTTAGAAACGGATAAATTTCTCTTGAGGCCTCCGACGATCGAGTTGTCTTGCTTGGTGTTCGACGAAAAATTGTGCATTCGAAAAAATGTTTGATCAAGCTTACTTCTACAGATCGCATTGTATTCGCGAGATGAATATTAATATACTGCTTGTATTTGAACCACCTATAGGAGAATAAAAGTTAACTGCATTTACTACAAAGTGTAAAATCATGTTATTCCTGTTTCTCAGTTCGAACACTCTGCATTTCGGGATTCGTATCGCGATCTTAACTCGTGAGATTTATTGTTTAAACGCTTTGTACGTAATGTCCGATTCCAGAGTTGAACGTTAACAAAATTAATGGATTTTTAATTTACAGCGGTGTTCTGATTTATTAATCAGAATCGTAGCCGTGTTTTGATGAAATGCAATCAATTTCATTCAATGTTATGCTAGATAACGTTACAATATTATTGGATAAAAGCATTGATCGATCAAGTTCAATTACATTTCCACACTTAAATTCGCCTTATCGTCTAAACTAACGTTTCAGACAGGTATGTGCGTAAAACAAAGCTGAATAAAATACAAAAAAACTAAGATGATCAATTGTGTAAATATAATAAATATGGAGGAAATTCGAACACAAAAGGCTCGTTGCCGCAACAAGTGTGGGGAATCGGATTATTAAATTTGGCCAAATTGAATGCGCGTACCATTAATTAATGTGTAATCCGTGAGCATTGTGACGATCCGTGATGAAATCCCCCCTCTCTTTCTTGTATTCCGGATTAAATCGAGCCAAGTGTATTACACGTGATAAAGGCTTCGAAAATTGAATGTCATTGTCAATGCGGTTTTCTTTTATACTTAAATCCAATCCAATTTTCATCACGCAACGCACCAAAAGTGGTTTTAACGTTTTTCAAAGAATTTCTAATGCCTCGTAATTAGGCAAGCGAGAATGGGAAAGAATAAATTATATTAACGTACGGTGCATTGTACATAAAAAACAAAGAGAGAGAGAGAGAGAGAGAGATGGTGGAAAATCTTTTTTAAGCCTGAAATAACGAGTTGCACGTGCGGCGTCGAGCACCACACGCGAAGCTTATTTCCAGGGTCTCGTGCACATCTTATTTTTATATTTTATGCGCCTTAAAAGCAGAAAAATAAATTTACCGGCGTTAAACTTTTCATTCCGTCAGCTCACGTCTTAGCATGAGAAAATTTGTATAAATGTCAAATCAAGTTTTTATATTCATTTAATATTCTATGCATTGAAAGTACAAACTCGCCTTTGAAAACCTTACTGTCTGACTGTCTCTTTCTCTCTCTCTCTCTCACTCTTTCTTCCTTTTCACTAAAAAAAGAAACATTTCCTAATTAAACACAGGTCGGATCCGCCGTACATCTCGGTATGCATTACTGGAAAAAAAGCAAAGTAAAGGGATCTCACGCACTCGCGTTTTCGCGGCATAAAGTTCTTTGTGAGAAAGAGAAAAAAGCACTCTATGTTATACGCGAGAATTATAACGTAAAAAACATTGTCGGAGTGAAAGGATTTGTCTCTTAGCTTCTCTCTGATTAGGAAAATGTGTGTAATGTTCAGGTGAAGCAGCGCAAAGTGGAGGTCGACTCCATCACCAAAGGTCTGAGGAAACTGAAGAGACCCCGCGTCCAAGGTACAACATCCAAAAGCAAATCTCGTCTTTTCTCACTCGACTAACCCAAATGTAATCTCTACTTGGTTTTTGTTTTCTTTTTGTTGTTGCATTTTTTTCTATGGTTGTTTTTCTTTTTTATTTCTTTGCTAAGTTCTTGGCTGCACTGTACCAACACACGTACGTACGGTCGTATATACTTCCTATGAAAATTGTTCTCCTCCGGCAAAGGGTCGACAGGGGAGCGTTTAATTCGAGCGGGCTGCGAGGATTTTTTCATTGTTCTTGTTTGCTTACTGTTTGTTAGAAGCTACAATACGCTTGATCAGAGGTGTTCTACTGTAGTGCATAGAAGAGTGTATATTCTTGCACTTGTAATTAGTACGTTTGGAACTTTGTACCCGCCAGATATTGGTGCACGTAAACTTATTTATCGAATAATTTCGGTTTATTTTGTTTATTCTAGTACAAGTATATAAAGAGTCGTGTTGAAATCTATAACCGAATTTAGTTTTTAACGACGAATAAAATTCGTCCCCGCTTCACCGAGTATGAAATTCCATATCCTTTAACGGGTTGGATTATTCTATTCATCATATATATATATACGTATAGGCGTATCGAATAACCAGTCGAATATTGAATTTAAACACATTGCGTTGAATGAGGAATCTCGCCAATTTTCTGCTGTGCGCATTTTGAAATGCCATGAATTGCACGTGCGAGGCATTTAAAAGAGTGAAAAAGGAGCTCTCTAATTTACATTTGAGTCTTCACTCGAAAAAAAGAAAGTGCTCTTCTCTCTAAAAAAAAAACGTCTGTCTTTGAAATTCAACGAGGCCGCCATGCAACTTTGCACGCGTCCTTAATTTACTAAACTTTCGCGTCGGTAAAAAAATACATTCCTGGCGCACTTTGTCCGTGAGCATTTTTCAAAAGTTTCACGTTAAACAAAGATAATTTGCGAAACGTAAGAAAAAAACAAGAGGAACCGATAGTTCGATACGTGTATATATAGGTTTCAAGCGAAGCGTGTTGCGCATTGCACGACGCCATTTTCTTCTGCCATTATTTTTGCTTCCTTCTCATCTTGTTTGGCCTCGTGACATTTGTCCGCCCACTATCCGCCTCATATCGGCTTTCCCGAGAGCGTTTCACGCACACGAGACTTTTTTTTTGTTTACCCAAGCGAGAAGACGAGACCAACCGGGACCAAGCAATCTTTTCTCGCTCGAAATTAATCACTCTCTCTCTTTTTCTTTTTCTCACTTTTTCTCGATATTTTCTTGGTATATTTTTTTCCTTTCGTCCCTCTTACAATTTCCATGGATTTTTCTTTTCTTTTCGCGATCGGAAAGATATGTCTCGAGAGGCTGTAAAAATGATTGATTGAAAAAGCTCGTTAACGTATTTGTCGAACTGTACGTTTATCCCGTTAACAACGATATTAATTCATAACACGTCAAAAATGGCTATCATGGACGAAATTCTAAAAGTGATTTTTCGAGATTGTATATAAATTGACGTAGCGATCTCGACGTTTGATCATATAATCATTGTAGCTTACCTGCTTTAAAGCCTATCGGGCATATTAGCTTATCGATCTCCAGTAATCGTCAAGTATCTTTGGAACGCCTTTTTTTTCTCTCGTTGTTGCACGTCTGTCGCTTAAAAAAACAGACTGATTTCCTCCTCTCGCAATCCCAGCAATGACGAAAATGTCCTAACGTGAGTACGGTTCTTCGCGTAGAGTTTGAGACTTTGTTTTTAAATTATTTCCCCGTATTGACTAATCGAGAAAACGGATAGTAATCGTATTCGAGGGCAGCTTATATAGTTTTGACGCGCGCATTGCTACGCAACAAAGTTTTGCCATCTCACGAATGTTTTAAATCTAGTTTGAATGCTTGTTTTTGATGAAGTGCTTTTACGTTTGTTGAAGCGTGCCCTACTTTTGAGGTTTATTCCAATTATGTAGCCTTCCCTCCTAATGCTAACAGTATTAAACGCTTAAACAAATACTAACATTTTTAGTACGGGTTAGTCATAACGAAATTTTGGAGTAATATGAAATTGGTTTATCGTAAAATTGTAGAATTACATAGTTAACGAAGAGTGAAGCAATGTGTTGTCTCTGTTCATCGACAACTCATCGTTATGTAAAGACAAAGCAAAGTGTGAAGCTGAGCACTTTTTTCTCCTCTGTAATAACTCCTAGTTTACAAATTAATTACCATGATTAAATTACGTAAGGCGCATCTCGGAAACTGTCGTAAACCATTTTTCATCTATCAACTTTTTCGGAAAAATAAGAACTCGACTCTCTGAAAAAAGAAACAAAATCTACGAAAAACATGTAACGAAAGTTTGATTTTTACAATAATTGACTTACGTACTTTGAGAGCAGCTCGTACTACGTAGTGATGAAGCATTCGATATAAAAGTAACGACTTGACTTCCAAAAATTACGATACACTTAATTAGACTGCAATGATAAGGGAAATTATTTGGCATATACACGGAAAATGCACGATTGTAAAATTATATTATTAACCATGTAATAATTACTAAACAAGGAAAAAAAAACTTGTAATTGATATAATTGAGTTATAGATAAGGAAAACGTAGTTTTATTAAATGTATTAAAACAAGGCGACGTTTGAATTTGGTACAACAGCTGGCAAAAGACTCTGAGAAAAATATATTCTTATTGTATTGAGCGTAGAATAGAATAAGTTGTTCTTTCGTCCTGTAATAATAATTCGCTTTTTACCAGCGTGACATTCGAAGGACCGACGACTAATTTAATATCTCGGATAATTAGTCTTCTACAAGGTAAAGCAATCAACTTTGCAGTTACATTAGCATTTGTCGCTATCATTTTTAACTCTGGAGAAAGGTACAATCAACGTTCTAAGATATTGTTAGGGTATCGTAAACGTATCAATCGCGAAGTAGACAATTAATAGAGAGCTTTTTCTTCTCCCATACTGACAACGGCAAAATAATTTGAAATATTTTTCAAACAAAATTCATTTAACAATGATATTCACTTGCATCGTGTTCTTTGTGAACGATATTTTTTCAACAAACAAAAAAACATCCCAATCGCAAACAAGCAATGTTATACGTCTGTTGTTATTCTTTCTTTTTTGTCTTCTTTGTTGGTCGAACAAAATGTGTGACCATGAAAATGCACGGTCGAGATACTCTAGCCTCGAGCATGTTTCATTCTCGAAAAAGAGAATATTTTCTAAATAATTTTCGATATAGCCATGTTTTATTTTAACGAACAAAAAACTAGATCACATTGTTGTTATTATTATTATTGTTTCCTGCAATCACCTTAAATACTGGAAGTAACGTAAAGTTAGCTCGCTGCTTATTAATACCGATAAATCACATCACTAAGTAGACATTCCACCTATTGTATTAAAATGAAAATTTATTTATCGATGGTATGGAATAAATCTACTAAACAAAACATGTACCTAATCACTGTGTCAAAGCTCTAATACTCTTCTTCCTCGGCTTAGCTCAGCACACTGAATACTTTTTAATTAGAAATTAAACATTTATAAGGACTATGTACGAAGCGTTAGTAGAGCTCGGTGCGTCTCTGACAAAGTCGACAAGCAGACCCAATTACGAGCCAATAACATTCACTCGGCAAAAGCCTCTCAGCAGCAATATAAAGTCCTTTTAACGCTACATATATAGACGCAACTATATATTAATGGAAATTTAATTAAATCATTGCTCGATGTTTATGTATTTGCAGCGGCCAATAAATTGGTGAGGATCATGCTGTCGCAGGAACAGTCGAGTGGCGAGCCAAGGCCTGGGCCAAGTGGTGCTACTGGCGCTGCTGCTTTTATCACCGGCGAGGGCTCCGAGGAGTTCTTGTCAACGGGGCGCACTGGACGCAGAAACGCCATGCCTGATATACTTGGACAACATGCCGAGACCGCCACTGGTGACCTGCCAGAGAAACTCGAAGCTCTCACCACTGGTTGGTATTAATTGTCACGTCGAACAATTATTGTTTTTGTCTTGCTAAGCTTACGATCGATCGTGTGTGCGATAGATTGAGTTTCAACTAGAAATTCGTCAATGTTACCAAATAGCGTTGTTCAAACAGTTCGTTTGCGAGTCGTAGATTTATACGATCTACACATTATCACATTTTCAATAGTATGCGTCGTGTCGCGTGAAGGCTTTGGTATATTTTGTTTCAATGGAATTTACACGCGTTCTGTATTCTCCTATACGTATATATGAAAAAAAATCAATACTTGTTTTGTTTCCATTCAAACGCATAGTATTTTGAAGACCGTTCCAATACATTTGAATAATAGCAAGTAACGTACAGTTGAAAAAACAACAAAAATAACATTTAAAAGACTTTTAGTTTCCACAAGTAATAAAAAACATCCCTATCAACGTGGAAAAGCTTTATCCCTGAAATGGAGAGTTTTTTAACGATCAAATAATTGGAAAATCCATATCAACTTGTTGCTATATGGAATTTCGTGGTTAACTCTCTAGATAGTGTAATAAAAATCATAACAATTAACGGCGGGTTTCCAAACCACTTAAATACGTACAAGTAGAACATGTTGCGTTCAGTCAGCCAAATGGCAAAATCATTGCGCAGTTGTCACGCGGACTCAGCAACAGTCGCACACGAGTTGGCTCTTCGATTACAAATTCACTTTGCGAATAAGCCAAACAACTGTATAACAAACAAAAGAGAAATATTTTAGTAAGAAGTGGCGTTTTCATAGATATGTATACGTACAAATGTTACAGACCCATCGAACTCGAGGAGTAGTCAATCGAGTGAAGCAGGACCATCGCATCAGCAACAACAGCAGCAACAACAGCAGCAGCAACAGCAACAACAATCAACTGGCTGACAGGATGCGAGAAGTCGAGCGTTGTAAACACGAAGCGAGGTGTCCTTTTTTGTATACATTTTATGATTGCGCTGGCTAAGTATTACACGTGCATGAGGGAGTATTATATAGGCCAGCTGTGATTTGGACACCTACTTATTGACTCTCTCTCTCTCTCTCTCTCTCTCTCCCTCCCTCTGTGTCTCACATTTATACTTGCGCGTGCATCGTCATGGATTTTCTCGGAAAGGCAATTATGTGATAGTACAAAGCGAGTAAACGGCGATCGATCCTCGCGTTTATGTGTGTATATATACATATACGAGGGCTGTTGGGTAAGTCAGTGACTTTTGAAATTTTGCGCATAGTAATTTTCAACGCAACAGTGCTCTCGTCAACTGCCAGCTATTAATAGACTACTGTCAAATGTTGAGCAAGCTGCGACATTTAGTTTGGGTTTGACAGCCATTCAAAGTAGATAACCTTACGAATGTTAACGAAAATGAAGAAGAGTAAATTTTGTGTACTGATTAAGCGTTATGTTTTATGTGAAAACCCGTCTTCGAAGCTAAGGAAAGGCTTGGTGAACACTAGAGGATTTCAGCACCATCAATTTCAATGGTTAAGAAGTGGTTTATTGAGTTCCATTGTGGCCGTACCAACACGCGTGTCGGCGAACCTTTGGATTCCCTAAAAGAGGTTGTCACGCTAGAAATTGTCGATAAAATCTATGGAATGATACTGAAAGATCGGAGAACGAAGGTGTGTGTGAAGTGGCTGAGGCAGTAGGCATTTCAACCCAGCCGGCACATCACATTTTACATGAATATTTGGATATGAAGAAGCTATCCGCGCAATACTTATATTCGACCTTAAGCGCAATCGTGTGACCATTTCAAAAGAATGGTTCGTGATGTTCAGCCGCAATCCGAATGAGTTTTTGCGTCATTTCGTAACCGTGAACGAAACATCGATCCATCACAACACTCCAGAGACCAAGTAACAATCAAGACAGTGGATTTATTCGGGTGAACGTGCACCAAAGAAGGCCGAAGTGGAGCTGTCGGCCAGCAAGGTCATGGTCACAGTTTTTTTGGAATGCACGTGGTATTATCCACACCAATTACCTTAAAAAGGGTACCTTAAAAAGTTGTTGATTTGAATAAAAAACGACGGTGTTTAACGAAGAAAAAAGTGCTGTTTCATCAAGACGATGCACGGTTAAACACACGTGTAGTCATTATGACAAAGATTCATAAATTGGGCTACGAATTGCTACATTTCACCTTATTCTCCAGATTTAGTCCCCTGTGACTACTTCTTGTTTTGAACCCTGAAGAACTAGCTGGGTGGCAAGGGATTTGGGTCGAATGAAAAGGTCATCACTGAAACAAACGTCTATTTTGACGGCCTTGAGAAAACCTATTATTTAGAAGGAATAATCGTATTGGTAAAACGCTGAACTAAATATATCGAGCTAAAATGAGATTATGTTGAAAAGTTAAACGAATATTTGCCGAGAAAATATATTTTATTCAAAAAGTCACCGACTTATCAAACTAACCTCGTATACATATATATGTGTATGTATTTATAAATATAAATACATAAATACATACATACATCTAAACATATTTGTATGTACATATACGTATTTATGCAATCTCTGTTTCTCTGTTTCTCTTTTTCTCTTCCTCTCTCTTTACCTGTAGTATTATCAAGATCAATGTGTTTCGTTAGTTCTCTGTCTCAAGGATGGCTTTAAAGGGAGAGCATGACATTAATGAAATACAACAAACATGACAAAAAGCTTCATCGCTTTGTCTACTTCGGCGTGTTCGTGTACTTTTTTTATATTTGCTCCTTCGCAAAGGAGAGAATCGATTATATCAGAGGATCAGGAAAATTGGCTCTTCGAATCAGGAAAAGTTTGTATTTTTATCTCGAGTCTCTCTTTCTCCTTTTCACGTTCTGTTTCTTTTTTACGAATGGACGATCTATTTTACAAATAATGCGATTGCTTGTTTTGTTTACCAACAGTATTCTGTTTCCGCGCTCCATCTCCCTCTTCTTTGTCTCTGTCCGTCTCAGTCTGTCTGTCTGTCTCTGTCTCTTTCTCTCTCTCTCTCTCTCTCTCTCTCTCTCTCTCTCTCTATCTTTCTCTCTTTCTAGAGGGCCTTTTAGTTGTAAGTATACGAGCGCGCAAAAGCTTTCTGTTTTTATCGGACTGAGTCGAGCCCATGTGCTTTGTAATGGTACGAGTGTTTATGAGAATCGTTACGTTATATACATACCGTTATAAGTATGCGCTGTGCGTCGTGGGGACGAAAATATGAAAACTTGTAATTTTTTCTTCCTCCTTGTTTTTGTCACTGTTATCATTGTTAAAAGAGATTGCTCTCAAAGTCGCTATTTTGGTAAACTGATATACTTTGTGTAAATATCGTAGAAGTAGAACGAGTTTAATACAAATTAGCGTGACAATATTCAAACGAGCCTCAATTGCGAATCATCTAAGAATCATTTTCAACGATAAATTAAGAATTACATAATACAATTAAAAGACCTTTCATCTGTTTTGTAATCACAAATTACAAATACAACTCAACGAGTTGGAATTTTTCTAATGATATCAAATCGACCGGAAGAAATGTTGAGTTATCGCGTTTTCGTTCCTCCGTAGCATACGTTACATAATAATTCAGCGTAGCAATTTGTAAATGTCTCTAAAGAAACCAGTGCATTACCGAGTCCAACTAACTTTTGTAATATAATTTATTAAGGAAGTCATCTCAATAGTGAACCAATGTAAATTGAGATTTTTTATTATTCGTCTAAAAAAAACATACACAAACACGTACACGAATGCACATCACAATAGTCCAAGTCTGATGTCAAGTTCGTCGAAACAATGTAATCACGGAGTTGCAGTAGCGAGCGATCATTATATATTTGGGAAGGAAGTCATTGTGAAATTGAGAAAAGTTTTTCGTTCGGCAAGTATGCGCGAGCAATCTATTGCCGACTAGCGCCTGTATATGTGTGTATGCGCGCGCGCGTGTGTGTGTGTGTGTGTGTGTGTTTCTGTGTGTGCACGTGGAAAGCGACGAGTGAAAATTTTGCGGCAGCAAACAAAACTATAAATTATCGTTAAGAGTCGCGAGAGAAATCGAGGCGACCTCGAAAACTCGGGAGCGACCCATTGGCGCCACTGTCGCCATCGCCACGCGACGACTGCGTCGTTGAATGATTTTCATTGCGAACTGTACGTTGCATCCCCTTCCCTTCGCTACGATATTTAGTGTTTAATTGGATTGTCATTATGGATATTATCGACGCGATCACTGACTACTAATGTGAGCAATAGGTGTATTCGACGAAACTGAATTTATATCTCTGTCGGATAAGGGCTAATGATATCATCCATTAAGTAATTTTTTTGTTAAAAATAATCAATAAATCGTTAAAAATGTAGAACGATTAGCCAATCAGTTAATAATACGGCATCAAATATTACAATTGCTTATATTCTATGCAAACGAAAGAAAAGAAAAAACCGAGCGAGCGATTCTTTAGCGTGCCATGTCGTCGTACCGGCATAAATTCAGTTTCGTCTTTGAATAATTTGTTCTCATCTCTTGTAAATAGGTTGATGATGTTTCTCATGTATCATATAAAGTCGACACACATTAAAACACACAAGTCTTTTTACGAGTCTCACCGAACGATTCTCGTATCCTGTGTAAAATCACTTTTAGTTTTTGTTGCTTTTTTGTCACCTCCGGTGCTGCTGATGTCCAATGATAATTGCGAGAATCGTTCCACGCTACGGGTCTCATCCCAAGTCTTATCGTGTATTATTATCTGTCAATTGAAATGGTCATATTGTTATAACGCGTGTACGCGCACCAGTGCGAATTAACGATTGTGTACTCCCCCTCCACCCCACTTTTGTTCTGTTTGCGAGATTCTAAAATTTTGTACGTCACACCCCTCCTACCGTTAAATTTTACTTTAGTTTACGGTACATTGATTTGCGAGGGAAGAGTTTGGATTTGCTTGGTTGTCGGATAAACTCGGCATTGTGGATTTCGATTTGCTATTGTAACGACGATACTTTCAGTGTTGATTGCGTAAGCTCTTATTGACCTATTTATCGAAAGACTTATTTGTGCTATGATTCTATATATCGTTCTGTATATGGAAACTTGTAAATATGAACATAGCCTCATTACTAATTTAAAAAGAAAAACCAAGCAAAAGTGCACGCGTATCGATTGAATGGCATATCGCCAATGAATTGCTGAAAAACAAGCAAATCCAATGGTCTTCGATGAAAAGGCGGCATACGGCAGATGCTTTGAACAATGCAATCCAGTGATGAAACGTTAAAATATACAATCGATGAGCGTGCCAATGTACGATGTTGTCGGAAGGCGATGGATTTGTAAAGTTGTCTTTTTGGTAAGAAAAACACGGCGTCCATGACATCGAAAAATCAATTCAGTGTGTCTCGATATATTAGTTATTAAGTATTTTTTGTTCCGTTGTATTTTATAAGTTTCGACGAGAAAACTAAATCGCTAGTCTCTAGTGTTTTATTGTTCGTGAATGATAAACGACAAGCGCCAAAATAAATACTCAAGCCAATACGTCAACGAGTGATTTAATTGTTATCCCTCCACCTCCGCAATCGAGAAGCCTCGCATTACGTTAATGTAGCGTTCTTCTTTTCTAATTAATTTTACCCTATTCTTATTGGTAGATGATAAAAAAGGCTCTAAGAAAGGTAAGCGTTTGTCAGCGTGTTTCCCGTGAAAGGAAGATTAAACTATATTATCGAGTTCAGCAGTCTATGCAATAAGCATTTGTGCCAGTCACCGTTCGGCAATATGCTCGCAGCTTCTATAGTCTCCCGTCGGGGGAAAAGAGAGGAAAAACTACGCGAAAAGCCGACTTTATCTAGAGGCTATATATCTCGTTCATCGTGCTCGCAAGGCTGCTACACGAGCGATTAAGCTGCGCGCGCTTGCATCGTCCGTCCACGGAATATCAAGATCAGTTTCTCGACGATTAAACTCGCCAAGAGAAACATTCTATAACGCAACCCGCATGTGAACATAGAGTGATATACGAGAGATCTTAAAGGGTATTATCAACAAAGTTTCGATGCTCTTGGCGCACTCTAGAATATCGATTCATGTGCTTTTTTATTCGTAAAGCTGCTTGTGAGTTGTAGCACAGAAATAATCAAGATAAATCGATTACGTCAGACTTACGGTGATAACGGCGGAACTTGTCGGTTAAGAACTCGCTCGTTTTCAATCCGTCATATCAAACAAACGATATACCTATCTATCAATAAACTTTTAACAAGACTCATAAAATAATACCGCGTAGTGCGATAATTATTACCTACTTCATTTGTACCCATTAACAACAAACGAAGGAAATTTCGCGTAAAAATAAACAACTTTAGTCTGCTTTCAAACCCAAGGTTTTTTCATTATGATTATTTTGCGCATTGCATTTTTCAGACAATACGGAAGCTTATCGATCGACGTGAATTCCTCATCGAGTAATATTTTTAATAATTCAACCGTAAACATTGATGTATATTTTTATTATTTTTTCTTATTTCGAATGAATTCAATCAGATTCGCAAAACCTCGAATAAACATCACGTGAAACGCAATAGCGGATTTTATAAACAGAAACGTTCAAACGTCCGTTAAGCAAACGCGTCGTTGAAAATCAATTGTGAAAAATAATAAAAATCGGTTTCACCTGACGAGAGGGAATCATTTGAATAAACATCGTACTTTCCCATCCATCCCGTGATTATAATTAAAACATAAGAAATCCTTATAGTCATTTTTACGCCTTTGAAAAGTCTACCGTTATGATACAAATATAAAAGAAAAGAAAGTCAATAATTGGAGTATCGAGTATAACGACGTACAGAGAGTGGGCTAAAAAGATAAAAAAGACACATGAAAAGCACTTTGATGGCGGGATTTTTCATTTTCAAACGATGTGCTTTGACCGCGCGTCAAAGGTGGATTTATATTCGTGTCACCGCGGCTAACCTATTTTATCGAGTTATTAAAACGACACCGATGAAGTGCTACGGCAAATAAACGGCTGTATATGCGCTTGTCACTCCCGGTGCATACCGAGCTTTCGCATAATCCGCCAACATCATCGGTAATTCGCTTTGTCATTAGTTCTTGCGAATAAAGTAATTTTTCTTTTTTTTCGATTAGAGTAGCAAACATGACCGTTTTCAATGAAAAAATACATATTTTAACGTAAATGTCATGGGAAAGACACACCTCACACGCGCGTTACTAGGTTTGCAACTGAAAAAAAACTGATTCGAACGCTGAAAGCTCGTTGAAATGCGAATAGTTTGTTGGCAAAACGTCTCAGTAGTACAAGACAGAGTATGGTCAGACAGCTTTCAAAACGTACAGAATTTGACGTGTTTGCGTTTCTAATGGAATTGTATACGTTTTGTTTGATTATTTATTTATTTTAGTGTCGACACTACGAATTATACAAGATCAAAGCGTGCCTTTCCGTTATCCGATTATGTATACAAGAACGAAAAACAACGCGCACTAATATCTTTTGACTCACTTTTTCTTTTAATTTTTCGTAAAAACTGAATCTTTAATAAAAGTAAACCATATAGTACCTATACGACGCTTTGGCATCTCATTGCTCACAAATAATACATACAAGTATGAGAAAATTATTGGCTAATTGGAGATATACGCTCGACTACATTCGATTATCCTCGCGCCATATGCCAGTTGCAAGGTCGTGTTATTCCGATTCTACAACGACGATTGCACGTTATCAAAGATGAGCGCCAGAATAAACAATGAGTAATAATAGTAGTAGTCGACAAAGTCTTGAATTTGTTCAAGCAACTGCAGCAAACGAATACATATTTTAGACGACAGCTAGCATGCTGGACATAATTAACTTAAGTTTAAATAAAACGAAAACATAATACTCGTTTATGTTTCATTTAAAAAATGCAGTAGAAAGTAGAAGCAATTAATATAATCAAGTAATTGACGTAAATAAGTCTATTATCCACTCTGACAGATTAGCAGATGACAAAGAGAAAAAAACTTGACCCACTCGTATTTATATCGCTTCAACTCTTAAAAATTGTCCACGATAAAGAAAAAAAGACAATTGGAGGCCCTTAAAAATGTCCACCGAGACAAGATAAACAAGCGAGTTTTCCCGAGAAAATAAAGCCATCCCACGAAACTATTCTATACGCGCGCGCGTGTGTGTGTGTGTGTGTGTTGGTTTGCCGTATCCACAGATACTTACCTATATCTGCAGGATGCCGCGAAAGATTAATCGACGACGAGTGTACGTACCCCTTGTGTGTCTCTGCGGCAGTACGTCAAGCGCTTCCGGCTAGATCGCCACTCTTCTCTACGGGTATGTGCACGCGTGTGTGCGCGCGCGTTAATTGTTATTTCTGTTTCGCACAGAGACACGTTGATCGATAGATCCCTTGAGAAGACGTCACGGATACTATTCGAGCCGTTGTAATTGAAATACGAAACGTTTCGACGAAATTTGATAAGATAAATATAAAGGAAAAAATACTTAAGAATACGAATTGCCGCTTCACCGCGATGACGCGTCTAAGACTGCAGGATATAGGACGTTATAAATAGCATTATGAGGTCGTATCGCATCGAGCCTGCCAATCCATCGAGCTCCCAGCCAACCGTGTGGACCATTACCAAGAGATCGTCAACCAAGGCTAACGACCCAAACAGGTGCGTATTCGAACGAGTATTTTTTTAAGTTTCTAGGTATGTCGAAATTTAGATAAAAATTATTCCTCCTTGAAGCCCTTGGTGCTCTTGAATTCATTAGTCGAGATCGCGAGGTAATTCAAGACGCGGATAATCCGTTGGTCTAAAGTAAGCGTTAACACCTCCAACCAAAGCTGTTTATCTTTAATTCAATCTATATAATGCAAGTACTTTGCATTTCAAACTATCGTATTTCACGGAGAAATTTGTTACTTTCTCGAAAGATCAACGAATAAAGCTTCAAATATCATTAAGAGTGTTGCGCCAACGAATTCCAATCGGAAAATAATCGATATATTTTTCTTCTTTGCAAACTTTGACGAATTAACAGCTAATTAATAAAACAAACAAACGCGAGTTCAACGCAAAACGATTTTTTTTAATCATCAGATTGCAATAAATAAGTAATAAAACGATGAGAGATAAATGACAGTTTGAATTGCTGTTCAAACAACAGCAAATTAACGTACAACACGCGATTCGCGCTAACTCGAGCCTTTTGAAAATAGAGCCATTATTGGCGACGACGACGATGACGACGACGACAACGACGACGTAACTGCGCGCAACTTGCAAAACAAACCGAAAGCCACATACATCATAGAAAGCTCCCTGTAATAACGCAAGTCTCTGTATATCTATACATGTATAGATCTATAGATGTAGAGGGTGAGGAAAAAGAAGAAAAACATTAGTCGGAGAGAGAAAAGAGGAGGCAGAGTGTACTCGAGTATGGCAAGGATTTTCATGCTAACTGCTATGAGCTTATTGAATTTTACCCTGTTTGCCGAGAGTCTATTCGCACGTGAAGTAACGAAGTTTATCTTGTGCACAGTTCGGTCGAACTACGTCCAACGTCTGCATTGTACACAAACGGGGATTCTTTTTTCGCCTCTGTACGACGTAATTGTACAAGGATATTTGCCAAAGAGAAAAAAGGCGCGTGTGTATTTTTGTTAAAGATAATGTCCGAATTGCATTTCAGAAGCGCCAAGGTAGCCGAGTCGCCAAAACACGCTAGATACGAGTCGCTCAAGATGGATTCTATGCCAGTCGATGGTGAGTTTCTCCCATTTTGCGATTATCATCCATTCATTTTCTTTATTTTCGTCGTAGAGGAATGAACTTTAACGATTACATTTAAAAAAAAATAAACAGTCGAAAAAAAAAGTAGCGCTGCAATTTATTATTTGCCGTTGAATTATACGTGAAAAATATTGTGTCTGCGTATAAAACATGACCCTGTTTAGTAAAAGTCGTAAATAAAAAAGGCCATCATTTACAAAAGCTGGTTGTACTTGATCTATATAAAAATTTATGCAATTTTCAAATATCAGAAATAGTAGAGAGAAAACTGCGAGTATCCGAGTTCTCGGAAAAAAAGAAAATTGAACGTGGGTGAAATTGGACGAAAAAAATAGTCGAGTTAAAGAGAATTAAAATAAAGTATTTCCGTTCGAAAGTGTCAAGACCAAGTGCTTCGAATTCAGGAGCGAATCTCGTTGAAAGTTCAACAAGTTTTCACTCGGCTCTCAGACCGATTATCATTTTGGCTCAAGTATTCGGCGTTTTTCCTGTCAGCGACGTTATGTCAATCGGCGCCTCAAGCCTCAAGTAAGCAAACTCGATTGCTCGCAATTTTTTTCTTGGTGGATCAAAATAATACGTATGTTTCGTTGTCGTTCTACTATAATCCAAGTCGTTTGTTACTCGTCAAGATTTACCTGGAAGAGTTTGAAAGTCGTGTACTGCATAGTATCGGCAATTGGCTCGGGAAACCTCATTGTATTTAGCATCTATCGATTGGCGACGACGTCGATCACTTCCAGCAAAACGAGTAAGATTATGATTCGTATGCTCTATTTTTATTGTTACGATTATATACATATATACATATATACATATATATATATATACACACGCGCGATTGGGAATTGCCTACCAGGCAATCTGATATTTTCATTGACGGCTGGGATAACGAGTCTACTATTTTTGAAACTTGCGCGACAGTGGCCGACTTTTGCTGTCTCTTGGGAAAATATGGAACGTGAACTCGCTGCTCGTCACAATCCACAGAAGCAGAATTCTCTCAACCTCGCGCTCAAGTTCAAGATACTCAGTATCGTCGTCATGGTGTTTGCACTCGGTGAGCTTTATTTCAATTTGTTGTTTATACAACAAATTTGTTGCTTCTTTTGATTATTTTCTTTTTTTTTTTTTTATTTACGTTACGTTTGTAATTGTAATGAAAATCTCGACTGGAAATTTTGAAATAACATTGACAACGATTTATTTGACAGTGGAGCATACATTATCAATTCTCGCCGGATACTTCAGTGCACTGGAGTGCGCAAATATTCGTGGCGACGAAAACATCTGGGCCACTTATTTCATGTTACAATTCCCAGGGGTATATGCATATACAAACTCGAATATCAATCACAGCTGAAATTCATCGTTCATCTCCTAACCGAAGTCTTTTTTCATTTGTATCTGTTTTCTTTCCTTTTTAGATGTTTACCCATCATAACTATGCATTCTGGAAAGGATTTATCGTTCAATTTATCAACTTCCTAAGTACATTCTCTTGGAATTTCATGGACCTTTTTCTCATTCTTGTTAGCGTCGCTCTCGCCGAACAATTCAGACAGCTCAACCACAGACTCTACTCAATTAGGGGCAAGGTAGTACTTTTTTTTTTCAAAACTTTTCGTCTTATTTCATAATGTTGCTTTTTCTTGTCACTTGCGTCACATTTTGATCCACATTTTGATCGTAATGAAATTGATCGAATTGCTATTACAAACGAATCGATGCTATACGTAAGCTGTAAGCAATCAACATTGAAAAGACATTTTATTGCACGAAAAAAAAATCGCTTTCAATCGACGTATAAAACTGATATACGAGTATGACAACAATAAAAGTGTTCTGCAATGACTTGTTAGATTTACGGTGTAATAAAAATGACTTGAACGACTTTGGAATAAATTCTGACATGTCGTTATTACAGCATAATCGGCGTTAGCTTGTTACGTCGTAAACGTGAAACTTTGTAGAAACATTGTCGTTGAACGTTAAAACCCTATAATGACAGCAAGACGTCGTCAATCGACGCCTGCGTTTTATTCCGATCGCATTGTACGATACAGTTGTAAATTGCGTCAAGTAAATCGCGGTTTTCAAACCAAAAATTCTAATTGGAATTGTTTTATGGCAAAGACAATGCCTGACTGGTGGTGGGCCGAGGCACGGATCGACTTCAATCGATTAGCCACCATGACACGACGCGTCGACTCTCAAATCTCCGACATAGTACTTCTTTCTTTCTCCACAAACCTCTACTTCATCTGCATTCAGCTGCTCAACTCGTTCAAGTATAATTTCTATATAGACGCACTTGCAATGTTGATTTATCGAAATGACTTACTGTACGTTGTCGTTGCTATGTTCGTGCACGACAGCACTGATAATTATTGAATGTAAAAGCAACGTTGGTATAAGTTGTGTGGTAGCTCAGTGATAACGTCAATTTCGACAAATCGTGTATCAGCAAGAAAATTGACATTTATGCAGAATGTAAATAAGAGGTTATTTCGATTTTCCATCAGACCGATGCCGAATGCAATTCAAACAATTTACTTCTGCTTCTCCTTTGGTTTTCTACTGTCAAGAACAGCGGCGGTCTCGCTGTACGCCGCCACCGTGCACGATGAATCACTTTTACCCGCTCCAATATTGTACAGCGTTTGCACCGAGAGTTACTCCAAAGAAGTAATTTCGACTTTTTTTCCGATCGATTTACCATCGTTATTTGTTCGTTTTCTTTCTTTTTCCCTACTTTCAACCGATGGAACATTTTTGTCGATAGATTCGTAGATTTCTAACGCAAGTGACCACGGATAACGTCAGCCTAACGGGAATGAAGTTTTTCTCGATCACTCGAAGCCTGATACTGACCGTAAGTACGTTTGTAAGTAATTTTAACCTTTCGATCTATTTTCCTACGTACAATGACAATTTGTGCAAAAAATCACTAAAACTTTATAGGTCGCTGGTACAATCGTCACTTACGAGCTCGTGCTCGTTCAATTCAATGCAGTGCAATCGGATCACCAACAAAGCTCGAACATCACGAACGTTTGCGAGGTGAAGTGAGAGGCTTATTTACGCTTGACACAAAGAAAGAAAGAAAGTATACGTTGTGTGTTTATGAGTGAGACAATGCTTTGATATTGACACATATCGTCGTCACAACGAGCATAACAACAACATTGATTCGTTTCCATTATTAATTCTCTTGATAACTGTACGCAGTTTATTCGCAACTCAGTCCAATTAGCATTTATACATTTATGTTTTTTTATTAATTCTCACTATGCACTGTTAAAGTACTCTTTGTACGACAAATAATAATGATTTTGAAGGCATTCATCACTGTACAGCTGGGTAGTAATGGCTAGGTTTTGGACGATTGTGCAACGTAATTTAGCGTACAATAAGAAGATTGTGTTATTATTGATATGAATCGGTGATAAAAAAAATGCAAGTTTCTCGTAACTGATGATTTTGAATATCGAAACAGGGCCATCTTCCGTATCACACCGTTTATAAGGTTTGTTTCGTAACGAGAAAAGTAGCGAGTACGTAGAAAGTTAGCGGTTAATCTCGTGCATTTGTGAAGAATCGCCAACGAACTTTCAAATCTTATAGATCCAATCATATTGCATACGCCATCATTTCACGCTGCTGCTTCAAAAATCCAACGCTAAAGTTATAACCAGACCAACATTTGCAAAAAGGCAAAAGTCAATATTTTTGTTTCAGTCGGAGGGAGCGTCGTCTTTCACAGACGTCAAAATTGAAGATTTTTAAAAATGAATATTATGGATTGCATTCGCATCGATCCAGAAGACAAATATTTAACAATCAGTTTATTTGAACTACATGGCATATCCGATTGTTATATATATATATTTCAGTTAAATATATTTTCATAAAATATTTACATCTGTTGCATTGATTACAAAAAGTCCTATATTATAATTAAAAGAACACAAACAACAAAAGCTGATAATAAAGCACGCATATAAACAAGTATATCTTCACGTTGATGTCGTATTACTCTTCAACTCTTCAGAAAGAATTTGTTCCTCATATTCGTGTTGTGTAAAATCGTACATAAATACAGAATTCGCATTGATATATATTATCGAATAGACGAATAACGTTGCAAAACCAATTCCAAAATCATAGAGTCTGTTTGTTGGATGAAGATTTTAAACGCTCAATGTCTGTCGGTCATTAATGATTTCACGTTAATAAACGATTATTAAAATTGTCGTTGTATCGTCATGCTATCACGCCCTTTTCGTCCAATTCATTAAACACACGGATACGCGTAGATCAAGCGACGTAAGTAAAAAATAAAACAAAGTATCAAGGCGACATTCCAACCTCATCGTCCCTTTTCAGAGCAATATTGAATTGCAAGAGAACGACCTCGTACGTAACGATCGCCCCGGCAACCTGTGAAAATACAAAGTCCAATCACAATCAACGCTGCATATTATAAATTCTAGTAAATAAGTGAACGAACTTACAGCGAGCATGAAGTTACGGGTAATGGAAAAAAATCGATGCCCCGTCAGAGCAACGTCGTCGGTAGCGATTTGCTGCTGTAATCGTTGAGCCTGCAATTCGAAATTAAATTTAATAATCACGTTTAATAACACTGGTCGGTCTCTCAATCGAGTCAGTTCTCACGTCTAAATTATAATTGATCGATGGACAATTGTAAAGGGTTGGAAGAATGACTTTGCACTCGTCGTTGATACGAGCGCAAAGTAACGTTACCGCTGTAGTCCTACCAATCAGAAAGACAAACGATCCAAAGAAGTATATCGAGTTGACGATTGCATTACCCGTGATACTTGGCCTGTATTATTGAAAAGAAAGATCCCATTATATATTTGATGATGTTGGCAGTGTCTAAAGTGGCTATATACTGACGTAAGTCCATTGAGAAGTTGCAGACAAATGAAGTAAATGTTGTTGCCAAACGACAAGAGAACAATACCGGAAATTTCATTGTCGACTTTCTTCACTAAGGTACTCAGCACAGCGTAACTCTCGCGAAGTTCTTGCCAATCGGTCAAGGATAGTTGGCCCGCTGATACTTTGGTGACTCGTTTGTTTAAGCACTTGTATCTCTCCGCGAGTCCTGTCGAGACCTACCGGAGTTTCCCAAGTTTCCACGATAAACGTCGTATATACATGTACATATACATATAATGTGTATTCAACTATGTTGATCGTGATCTTACCAACATGATAAATAGATCCGTGAAATTCCACGTGAATGTCGATATTTTGCTCACGATGAAAATGAAAAATCCCAAGGTGAAATTATAGTTCACTGGAGAGAGAACAATTACAAAATATAGTTCACTGGAGAGAGGGAGAGAGAGAGAGAGTACCAATTCGAGTTGTCATAGCAATTGAGACTAAACTTAACGTTAAACTTATGATTCAAGTTTTTCGTTTATATTTATCAATAACGTTGGTGAATTAGAAATAAAAAGAATAAATCATTACCGTGTTTAACGATGAAACGATGCGAGTTGTTAGTATGAACGATAAGAAAATCCTCGAAGGTGTGGTTACGGTCGAATATCTCCATCGGTGTATTACTAATGATGCTAAGGATATGTTCAATCAGCGCCAGACTCAAGATCGTGCCGGCGATAAGGTTGAATCTCCAGCGTAACGCTGGCCTTTTGCATTTGGCTATCCCAACGTTGCTAGATGACACATCGTACAGTGAAAATAAGTTAATAATACGCATGATAATATATCAGGAACAAGTGCTTTTCTTGTTGTTTCAACAGCTGTTTTTTATTAACTTTATTCTTTCGTAAAGCAATTTTCGAGTTTATCGTTGTAGAAAAAATTGATGGAAAGAAGCCTCGTAAATTTCAATCTGTGTGCGCGAAGCGCGATCTAATAAACGCTCAACGAGATTTAAGAGTGAAGACTGTAAAAATCCTTGGTATGAAAATATCAAGATGAAAAAACGCATCGCTGATGTTCTTCCTCTCTCTCTCTCTCTCTCTCTTTCTAAATATATATAATGTTAAAGGATTAACTTAGGTTTTATACGCAGTATTATCATCGTTATCAAATTTTCTTTTGCTGAGTAGAATATACACTTATATTTTTTATTTCGTATAATAATTTATTGTCATCCAGTAATCGAAACACGCGTATTTTTCACGTTTTATAAAAAAATCTCATCGTCTCGCAGAGAAATGAGTAAGAACGCGTTTCCCGATATACGAGTATGCATGTACCCTGTGTGCTTTTGAGCATATTTTACTCGGAACGTTATCAATATGCAAATCAATTTTTTGATCAAGTTTCAAATTAATCGACGGCAAAAATAATGTATATCCAATCGATTCGTGTATTTTTCTTGAATAATATAAAATTCGTAATAAGAATAAAATATGGATTTTGGCCTCTAGAGAAGTGAATTCCCTAGAAATTCATGGAAAAACCTATATACCGACAGAGTACACACGGAGCTCCATCGAGATACGTAGCATTGTTTTTTTTCACCTCCATTTCGATAGCGTGAGGTCGCGATAAGCCGTCGCTCGTTGAATTAAGTTTGCGTTGGGTTAAAGGCCATCCGGTCGTTCTATGATTATAGAGAACTGCAAGTTTGCCCTCAACGAATGCACGTAATTGCATTTATTATTTTTCCTTTGACGTACCAAGCACAACGTAGTATCGTTGCTTTGTCATTCAGATATAATATAGTCCTTTGACGATATACCGCGAATTTATTTAATACTTGATGATTTTCATAATGAGTCTCAATTGACAGGGAGCAGGAGGGTCGAAGATATCGAGCGCGATAACATCGAGGTAGCGTGACTCGTGTGACGTTTCTAAGAAAAAACTTGTTATCAGAGAATTCGTTTGGCACAAATAAGTAATCATTTTCTCATTGAAAATGCTTGCTTTGAAGATCTATGGATTATTGCAAGACATGTTAAAATGTCAATTAAGAGCTTTGTAAGATATCATCGTTACAAGGGTGTGTTGGAATCCTTCAAAATATTCCCGTTTTGTATCGTTATCTCGCCAATACGAACCCTGGCCAGCTGTATTTAACCGCGTTACATTTGGCATAAGGTCATTGTTAACGGTATCAATATTATTAACACGCGTAGGTCTTCCGCCGAGAGACGAATGCGTTCCAAATGTTATCTGCGTTTGATATCGTATTTGACCAAAAGAAGCTTATCTCGCTAAAAACAATTAATGTATTTTACTTGTCAAGATGTCGCTCCATGGCTCTCCAGTCGTACTGAATTGAAATCCACCGTGGGCAAAGTCGTAAAAACATGATGTTGCCGAGTATGCTATTGCTGTAAAAAATTGCTCCCACGGTAGCGTCTGCTATTCCTCCTGAAACTTCATTACGTTATTTCAAGTCATTTCAGAAAGAGAAAAAGATAACGTTAGACCGCATTATTACACTCGAAACTATCGTGTTGTTTTTTGCATTCGTAACAAATATTACGTGATTCTCAAAAATTAATTCACAAGTCAAACGGATAACCGTTCCGATGTAATTTATTAACAATCCACTAAAAAGGCTGTTTGTAGTCAAAACCGAACCGTCTATCTAATCAAACGCGTCATCAATTAGTCACTTGTTATTTCAAAAATAGCCAGGCTATTATCGGCCATATACCGAAAGTGCCGTTCGTTAAAATAATCGTGAATGCAGCATTGTCGTTGGCTTTGGTCTGTTATAATTCGTACAAACAATTACATTTCATTTACGGAGTTTAAAACACTTCAACAATTGAGCATGTGACCCATGCGTATGTACATAGTCGCGGGCTGTCTGAACGAACGGAACGAAGACGAACGTCATTCTTACGCAAATGCTTTTCAAGTAAACTTTCACGAACTTGAGAAGCATCGCTATTTCAATTTGGGAGAGAGAGAGAGAGAGGGAGAGATTTGAAAGTCAAATGCGCGCTTTTTACAACGTAAACAAATTCATCCCGCGTACACAGACGTGTATATCAAATCGACGATTGTTCGTGCTTTAAGTTATTTTCAAACGATAATAATTAGCGACGCGTCGTTTTTATCAGTGTCGAAACATTATGCATCAATGCCCAACTATGTACGAGACTCCAACAAATAAGAGTTACCGTTCCTTTGTTGATTTCTGTCGCTACTTTATTACTTAATACTCTTTTGCGACAAAGTTGTTGGAACTTAAAGAGATATCCCGCTAATCGATAAGGTCATAAAACTTTAGTCGCGTCGGTTTCTGCAATAATTTGGAAATGGTGCATGAATATTTGACGAATCCACCTTTGCCTTAACTAATAGAACAAAAGGCAAGGAAAGAAAACCCGATACTCACCTTGCGTTGAAAAGCTTTTAGCGTCAAGTGTCTTCAACAGATGCAAGATGGATATCGACGTCATGACGATAATTGCCAGAAGTATGAAATAAGAGTAAACGACCCGAGGAGATAATTTTTTAAAGACAAACATCCTCACTGAGCGTGCACGTATGCCGTTAATCGGTAAGAGCCCGAAAAATTGAGCCAACAGCAAGATCATACCGACAGCACGATGAAAACATTCTGGATCCTAATGACCAATGTTTTTTTAACTTGCTTCTGCAACTTATCTAAGATGCGAATATACTTACGTCGTCGTTGGGAGAAAATCTACGATTGTGCAGCGTCGCTCGTGGCTTAACAGTATTGATTCTCGACAGAGTGGACGACTTGAACATACGGCTTTTACTGCTTGTCGAGCTACCAAATACCGAGAGCATTCTGCTACCAAAACTCGCTGAATGCTTTTTGGAATCATTTCGATCTTCCTTATAGGGTGCGTCTACCGTCATTACCTGTATGCAAATTCGAGCGTCAAAATAGTTGATGTTTCTTTTGTCTTAACATCGAATAATCACACTTATTGTATATTGGGAAGACTCTGGGCGATTCGTTTATCTGAATGCGATAGAATCAACTAATGGCCCTATATCCGTAGGTGATTTGAAGGAATTGTAGCTTGAAGACGTTTAAAGTTCGAAGTAAAATTCATTTTTTGCGAAAGGTTATCTTTCCATAATAAATAATAACAGTACAAGTCATACTGAAAACTTTCTTACTTAATCATCTCTTGGTGTATAACGTGCATGTCACGATCTCGTTAACTAACATGTACGAAATAAGCTAAGTTATTAGGTTGCGCTCACCGTCAACTTAGATAGAACTAATTAGTTATTGTGTACTCTGCCCCCTTTTTTAAGTACAGCGTTAAACAAATTATTAATATCTCGTGTTTAATGATTAACTAACGAAAATGGTTTCTAGCGTGGTAATAATCGCTTTGGTGTTCAACTCTACACGAAAGTCAATGATATTTATCGTTTCAATTGGACGTTTTTAACCACGTCATCTGGAAATGTTAGAACTTGACCAATTTTTTAATCAACTAATCGTTTATAGTAAGAGTTCGTTTTTAATTTTCCTTCTTCGAAAATTACGAATATACACACGTGTTACGCTGATATATAATTATTAGCTGGTCGTCTATGAAACATAAGTCGTACGTGTTAAAAAAAGAAAAACTTACCTCATCACAGATAGTTATCCTTTGTAAATTGTCAACATCGTCCAATTCGGCTTCGTAATACATGAATGTCAAAGGCTATCTAAACGTCATCAGTCCTTTTACCTTACGCAGAGTACTTTTTTGAAAATCGAACGTATATCATCGAATGAATAACGAGACAAAAAGAAAAAGCTACGATAGTCCGAGGATGCGCGCGACCGATCGACCGCCTGTAAACACGGACACTGAGCCTGTCGTGCTTTGCGCGCTTTTTTTCTATCTCACTCCTTGTGCGCGCGTAGACGGAGACACGTACGACTGCACGTTTACCCTCACTACTTTTTTACGTAAGTGTAAAAAAAGTCGCATCACGACAACAAAAGCGCAATGGTATTCCTCTACGTATTATTTTCGGGAGCGTGAAAATCATAAAATTTGCTACTGATTCGTTGCTATTGCTCATTGTTGTCGTGCTTGCGAGAAAAGTCCGTATTTGCCGACTGTGTCCTTCTCATTTTTGTACCTTGTGACCTTCTATGACATCCTAATCGGCTTTTAGAGGTGCTCCACTCACCACATATACGTGGGAGGGTGTATCCAAGTTGCATCGTATTACCGCGTTCCAATGTAGTCATGCGTTTGCTTCCGCGGTCATTCATGGTGAAGCTTATCCCGTCGAAACGAAGTTCGTTTGGAACTATATTCCAAGTTTCTAAGTGAAATTCGTATCGATAGAATTGTAGTGTTGAATTTAGCACGCGAACATCTTTTTAAAATCCAAAATACCCACCTGAGATGTATACTTCGGCCTTCCACGACTCTAAGTCAGATTGTTACATTTTAATACAATTTTGCGTTATTTTTGTTTTTTTATATACATGCAATTTTTCAATGGGAATCGTCGCGGACCTTTAATTGGATTATTATTAACTGTGAACATTCGTAAAGTATGAACAGACTATTTTTTAATTTATTTAAATCATCCGATCCTTCAAGATTATCACTCCACAACGTCAATTAAGTTATTTTACATTTTTTGTTCAATATCATATTGTTGAATTTTCGCAATAAAATGTTTTTATCCAACAAAGATAGAAATAACATTGTTTTATTTATGTTAATAGAGCTAATGGCCAAAAAATGTACTGTAAAGACAATAAATCTGCCAAATTGGTATAGGAGTATGCTCGTTTATAAATTCAATAGACTCATGATTAAATAACCATCACTTTTATTTTGATAACAACTATAACGATGAACTTGCTTTCATATTTTTGCCATAATTTCCAAGTTTAAAAAATTAAGGTAAACTACCAAATTGCTCTCTGGACTCCAGCCATTTTGTTGTAATCAACCAAGTGACGGAATATAAATCTGGAAATTCTCCATCTCTGCACAACGCCATATCCTCTTGATGTTACCACGCAACGATTTGTTAACTGTCGTAGAGCTGATTGGCGAGGGATATGGTCAAATCCTTTACTAGCTAAATCCTACAATTAAATTTAAAGTTAGAATAAAAACTACCACTTTATACTTGTTAATAATAGTACTAACTCTTATTTCTACAGGAAGAATATCATTTCTCTTCATAGATACTAATCGCAATCTTTCTTCGGCATAGTCTTTAGCAAGTTTTCTTCTTTTCATATCTCTAAGAGTCTTCCATTTGGTCCATTTATTTCTCACTTGTTGAAACTGAATAATATAAATGAAAGATTACTCGAACGACGTAAGAAAATAAAAGATATTCGTTTGTATTAGTATCGTGTATTAGTTTATTTCAGAAGCCGTGGCTTATTCAAATAAATTTGCTTAATCCAATTTATACGATTACATCTAAAGTAAATCTGTCGTTACATTATAAACAATCATTGTAAACATGTTTGAAAAGATAATTTTATATTACTTGAAAATCATAACAAACATAACCCATACAATGCTGTACAGCGGGGTACATTATTCAGATGTTAGCATGTCATTTTTTTTATTCATATTGAAAAATTCAATTCGAGTGAGTATTTTATTGATATTCACCCCATAAGCTGTTGTTGTGGGTCCCGTGCAAATTATTTTTGATAACACCGATGTTGCTGAACTCAAAGACGCCATGTTTCTGTTATTTACTTCAAAATAGCAGAGCGCGCCACTGTTTAGCGTTAGCGCACGTGCATAGGAATGGAGCCGTGAACAAATTTGAAAAATAAGACGTATATTAATAAAATAAATGCTGAAATGACACGTCTAATGAATAGAAAATAATTTAACAAGTTCAATAAGCAATACAATATCGACACGTGAAAAAGATACAAGGTTCGAATCAAATTAATAAAAACACTTGATAATTTTCACAGCTTCTTTATTCGCGCTCAATCGTTATCATTCATTTATATGTATGTACAGAAAACTGTCACAAACTATTAAATATAATATTCAAACATTAATTTGAATAATAACTATGTGTGCTATTAAAAACTTTGCTTTTCCTTGTTAATCAGACTTCAGAGTTGGAAGGTAAAAAACGGACAGCCATTGATAATTATTTATCAGAAAAATTGGTTAATTCTTTTTTGTTCAGCAGTCAAACTCTCTCCGTAGTTAGAATGATCAAGGAAAGTAAATTAGAAAAAAAAAAATTCGACAAATTTCTAATCTGACGTGAAATGGCGCATATTTGGTTAATTATATGTAGATATATATATATTTTCTTCTTTTCAATTTTTTTTGTGATTTATTGTTCAAGTAGTTGTCAAAAAGTAACATTTTATAAAAATTACTCTTTATGCATTGTACAATCAGTGAACGAGTTGAAAAATTTTAAATTATGGAAGATCAAAAGGAAAATGCAGTATTGATAGCTCAATTAATATATTAATTGGTCATTCAACAAAAGTCACACTTTCTTTTGTGCGAAAAGTGACGGAGACGACATATCAAGTAAAAAACAATGAATAATTAAAAAAAAATGAAATATTTCTCTAGTACGCAGATGTAGGATTTATTATTTCTGTATAATAATTAGAAAATATAATTAAACTGAGCTAAATTATTATTGTTTTGTTGTTGTTTCTTCCCTTCCATTCTTGTTATTTTTTTGTGAAACAGATGTACACAAATCGTTTAGCAGTTGTTGTAAAACAGCGCGCAACTAACAGCACGTGTATCCTCCCATCCATCCAATCCCTCGTCCATTGCCGTTAGCTTATCAATCGAAAAAAGTAATGTATTGATAAAAAAATAAGATCGTCGAGGCTGGCGAATCCTCCTTTCCTGCGGAACTCTTTACGATGAAAGAAGCGCCGACGAGGTCGCCTTGGATGTTTGAGCCTGTCAGTAGCCATACAGCTGAACAAGATAGAGTCTGGGTGGCGCAAGGGGTTTGGTGGTGTTCGTGACGTAAGTGCTGCTTGCGGCGGCGCTGCTGCTGGACCCCGGGACAGCAGATCGACGATTACGCCCGGCAGTTTGATTGCGCGTGAACTAAGACTACTTCTTTTTCGCGGCCTTCTCAGCGGCCTTGGTGACCTTGCCGGAGACGTCCTTGAAGTTGACGGACTTGATGACACCGACGGCGACAGTTTGACGCATGTCACGTACGGCGAAACGACCAAGGGGTGGGAACTCCTGGAAGGATTCTACGCACATGGGCTTGCTTGGCACCAAGTTGACAATGGCGGCATCACCAGACTTGATGGCCTTGGGCTTTTCCTCGGTGGTTTTACCGGTACGACGGTCGCATTTCTCCTTGATATCGGCGAACTTGCATGCGATGTGAGCGGTGTGGCAATCGAGCACGGGCGTGTAACCGTTGCTGATCTGACCAGGGTGGTTGAGCACGATGACCTGAAAATTCATTGGTTTTCGTTAATTATCGTTATTAAAATTACACAAAATGAAATATCGTTGTTAGAGTGAATCAGACGCTTCGACCGTCACTGAACGAATCCTCCGGTGGAAACCGCGAATGAAGTTTTAAGGCTCTCATCATATTTAAAATGTGTTATGCACTCAAAAGGAAACAACCAATTTGAAATATTTTAATTTGTATTTCAATCGATTTATTACCTGTGCAGTGAAGTCAGCAGCACCCCTGGGTGGGTTGCTCTTGGAGTCACCAGCGACGTAACCACGACGCAAGTCCTTGACGGAGACGTTCTTAACGTTAAAACCAACGTTGTCACCGGGGACAGCTTCTTGGAGGGCTTCGTGGTGCATTTCAACGGACTTGACTTCAGTGGTCAAACCAACTGGGGCAAAGGTGACAACCATACCGGGTTTCAACACACCAGTCTCAACACGACCGACTGGTACTGTTCCAATACCACCAATCTTGTACACGTCCTGTAAAACAGAATATTGAGTTAGTTCGACGTAATAAAAATAAAATTGGAAACACTTTTTGATCACGAGTGAATCAGACGCCTTCGGCCGTCAATGGATATAATCCTCCGGTGGAAACCGCGAATGAAGTTTTAAGGCTCTCATCATATTTCAAAGGAGTTTCGAAAATCGTCAAATCTAAAGAGTACAGGGATTGTTGTATTTACCTGGAGGGGAAGACGGAGGGCTTTGTCGGTGGGTCTGCTGGGTGGCAGGATGGCATCGAGAGCCTCGATAAGGCATTTGCCGTCGGCTTTGCCTTCCTTGCGCTCAATAGCCCATCCCTTGAACCATGGCATCTTGGTGGATGGCTCAAGCATGTTGTCTCCATGCCATCCAGAGATGGGAACGAAGGCAACAGCTGCTGGGTTGTAACCGATCTTCTTGATGTACGAGGAGACTTCCTTCTTAATTTCCTCGAAACGGGACTCGGAGTATGGTGGTTCGGTGGAGTCCATCTTGTTGACACCAATGATCAACTGCTTGACACCAAGGGTGAAAGCGAGCAGAGCGTGCTCACGAGTTTGACCGTTCTTGGAGATACCGGCTTCAAATTCACCAGTACCAGCGGCGACGATCAACACGGCACAGTCAGCCTGCGACGTACCAGTGATCATGTTCTTAATGAAATCTCTGTGTCCAGGGGCGTCAATGATGGTAACGTAGTACTTGGAGGTTTCGAACTTCCACAGAGCGATATCAATGGTGATACCACGCTCACGCTCGGCCTTCAATTTGTCCAGAACCCAGGCATATTTGAAGGAACCTTTGCCCATCTGTAATAACATAAATATTGATTAGGATCTAGATATAATGTCTTATGCAATATTTGATTCGACTAATAATTTCAGACACATTCAGCCATCAATGAGCGTAAGCCCTCTGGTGGAAACCGCGAATGAATAATTAAAGTTTCATCATTATAAAGAAGTTCCAGTCGTGTATATTCCAATTATATGGTCATATCTGGACTCTATCATTCATTCAAATTGTAACAGTGAACGGAATAAGCAATTACCTCCTGGGCTTCCTTCTCGAACTTCTCGATGGTACGCTTGTCGATACCACCGCATTTGTAGATCAAGTGACCAGTAGTGGTGGACTTGCCAGAGTCGACGTGTCCAATGACGACAATGTTAATATGAATCTTTTCTTTACCCATTTTGGATGCCTGTTTGTATTCGTCTGGTCAAAACTGAAAAAGAAGAAATAACATTCATTACTTTATTTAGATCAATATTAACTTCTACTTTTAAAGAGAGGTTAATTTTTTTATCGGTTTCACAATAAGCATTAACCAATAAAATACGATATTCAATAATATAAAATTCAGCAACATGTACAAATTCATTAATTAAAATAAAGATTATGATCGCTTAGTTGGAAATTATTTGAATTAACGAATGAATTCCAAAGCGCAGCAACATAACCTTATTTTTTTAATGAATTGCACAACAGTTGAAAGAAGTTTCAATATTGTTTGACAAAGAACCCTAATTTTAATAATCCAATAAAATTTTATTGAAATAACCCACACAAGCAATGCCTCTTTCATCTTGTTATAAAATTTAAATACGACTGGTGAATCGATCGAAATTTCGCAACGAACAGAAGATCCACGTGGCGACTTAACCGTGAACATTCTCGAAACGGTAGCGGTCTGGCGGCCATTTTGTACGTTGCCGGATAGAGGAGTTCTTTGGTTGCGCGTTACCCTGTTGCCACGTTTTTTTAGTCTGGAAAATTGGCTGCAGACGACCATCGTAAAACAATAAGCGCAGAAGAGATACAGATAGAGGAACA
The DNA here is from genome assembly GCA_030064505.1 of Chouioia cunea. NCBI lineage: Eukaryota > Metazoa > Arthropoda > Insecta > Hymenoptera > Eulophidae > Chouioia > Chouioia cunea. The sequence goes on along the minus strand of JAOPFQ010000001.1, from coordinate 9,957,304 downwards.
CGATGAATCTTCAGTCTCACGCCATACGTAGGCTTACAATCGACTTGACACACTGTACGCGAAATTTGCGCGAGAACCTCGCCATTACGATCTGCTTCCGGTCTTTGAATTTCTCCGAGGGTTCGAGACATTTTTTATTTAATTAACGAGTTGTACACGCACGGAGACACACACATACACACACACACACACACATATATGTACTACCCCTTTTTTAACAATTCACTTATTCTACTTCGTTCCCCAGACACTCGCTTGCAATTCACACAAAAAAAAAAAAAAAAAAAAAGAAAAAAAATGCCAGCGGCACTTGGAAAATCTTGTAAAAAAAAAGCACTTGGGCATTACGTCCTGTAGTACGAACACCAGTAAAAGCCGGTGCGGTGTAACTATAGAATTAGCACGCGAATAACGGTAGGCGGCACCCAACGGCCATGCGCCTCCCAAAATTCCCGATGAAAAACTAATTGAAAGGAAAAAATACCGTCGCACTCGCGATAATCTTCAACAGCAGAACAATTATTTACCACAAAAAAACGCGGATGTCGACTTACGGCTACGTAATACAAGGATTACAAAGGCTAGTCGGGTTAGGAATCTCGTATGCAATGGCTTATTGGAATGATAGATATATATATATACATATATATATCTATATATATATAGTACGTATGTAGAGAGGAAAAAAGAGCACGCGCACAGTCACGACCACTCACCTCCAGATCCTACGACAGAAAGAGACCGTTCTCGATAGCTGAGCGAACATGCGCCCGACGGGGGGGAACAGCCGGCCGCCGGCGATGCTCGCGCCATGGCTCCATCGCCGTTATCATTTTTTCCGTTTGTCCGTTGTAAAGTTGCTAAAGATAAATATTTCAAAAATTCATTAACTTTTCATCCCAACGATCGACAACGACGGTCGAGCAAAATTTAACGTACTTTTTCGAGAATTAACAATTTTTTGCAATGATTACAGTGATACTATGGGAAGACGGAAGATGGCACGAGAATCGATCGCACCGTGTGCTCGTATAAAGTTCCATGCGTGTGTGGGTAGATAAAGGCGAAGGAAGCTGTATGTGTATGTACGCATATCGTTGTGTTCGTCGGAGAGAGTGACGGAGAGAGGGAGAGAAAGAGAAAGAGAAAGAGAGAGAAGAGCGACTCCCGGTGCGCGACCGTTTGACTGGTATAACCATGGATGGCTCCGTGAGATTTTTCTCTCGGAGGCTTGCCAGCTGCTGCCTGTTTGAACGGAATCTACAGAAGCTCAGTTTTGCGAAGGAATTTATTTACGCGAGAACTAAGATTAGTGTGCTTTTGTGTTCCAATTTAAATAATGTACTGATCGTTAAATAAGTAACGAAATTAATGAAATTTATAGCAGTACTTGTTAAGACATATATCTAGTGGATTTCGTACTTTGCTATGAACATTTTTATAGAACGAGGGACAATGGACGCGAGAGAAAATGAAAAAAAAAACAGCGTAATCGAGATAGGAGAAAGGAAAACAAGAAATGCCCTTCTCATACCAAGAGAATGCAGCTTCATCCATCGACGTCCCTTTTACTTGACCCTTCAGGCTGGTCTTTTACGTTGAAACTTGTTTTTTAAATGTCTATTGCTTCGCATTGGCTCCCCTAACCTTGTTGAAATCAAAAAAAGGTGCATTGAAAATCATTTGGCAAATCTTTTTTCGCAGCGAATAACGTTGTACAGAACGTTGAGAATGTATTCGCGTGATTGAACGAAGGCGTGGTTTTGGGCAAAACTATCGAATTTATATTAAAGTCGATTTAACAATATCCTCTGGAAAATTGGATTGATAATTATCACTTGCCAAATAAAAATGCGTTATCGTCTTTCTAGGTCAATCGGACTGATAAGCTGACGGTTACTGAATTCACCTAATAATAATACACAACGAAGACACTGCTATTTTATTAAGGTTTGTTATCGGTTTCTAGTTTGACGTTTAATGCAGGGAAAACAATTATTTTGAGCGACAAACAAGCAAGAAGATTCTATTTATTATTTGCTCAATTCGGGGCAAATAATAAATAGGAATTACGGAAATTATCATTAAACGTGCAATTTTGCCAATTATACAAATAATACACGTAGCAATCAGTTATAACAATGTGATTGTTGAGAAAGCCAGTGGAATTATTGTCCACAATATCGTCGATGCTCGGCGATTCAAGTTAATCGTTGCAAACGAGATTTGAGGAGGTAAGTCGGTTAACGTGGCGTGTATGGGAGAACCTACAGTGTTTTAAGCGGCTGTCCGAGAGAGCTGGAAAAAATCTCACCAAGGAGATCAGGTGTAACGTAAGTAGTGAGCTGTTGCCTATATACATATACAGATAATATACACGGATGCCGGATACGTGTCATAATCAAATCAAGGGCCACTTCGCACAAGCTAGCAAACTTGCACACGAGACAATCAAATTCCATACAACCTCCTGTTCTCGACGGGAATTTTCTAGAAAACGCCCAAGGATTCGCAGCTTGGCCTCTCGGCTGCAATAATAAATGGCAAACAATAAGCGACAGACGTTTGCAAAAGAAAATATCAGGAGTGAAAGGTTTAGGCATGCGGACGAATAATATGTAACAACGTGCACGTGTATTGTCCAGGGGCACTAACGCTATTGGCTACGATCCTGAACCATCGCTCTCGACGGAAATGCATTGCACTTTTTTGCACTTATATATCGCGTATAATGTCATCGGTCGTCGACGCCACCACTGCAACGTGCTCATCGACAGATCACATACGATCAGCTTCAATTGGACATTCATTGTAATACGGTGCGTGTAATACGTGGATATGCGCCATGAGTAATTACAATTGTTGGATGATTCACGTTACGTAGACCTTTTTTGTTTCTCAGTTTCCATATGTTGCTCGAATTTGTGTAACGCGTATTTCTTTTGTTTCGGATAATTGACGATAGGCTTGATACGTGCAATGCCATACTTTGAAGATGCTTAATGGACGCTTAGTTCTAGAATGCTCGCTAAGTAGCACGTGGTGCGAGACAAAACCCATCAATTGTCTTTGCAGCTCAAATTTATTTAGTTTTTTCCCTTCTTTTGGCATCTTTGTCCATCTCGATCTTGCGATAAATTTACCGATTCGTTAGATTTACCTATTAACGAAAAAATACACGTGACAATCGCAAAATGAATATGACGATATCGAATAAGCCGTTGAGCGCCGAATAATTGACCTTGATACGTGCTCTCCATCCGATACACGAGTATTTCAAAATATCCTTTAACACTCGTCAGCGATAAAATAAAAGAAAAGCCAATTGACGAAAACTGCAAATTATAATCAGCAAATAAGTCGGAAGAAAAGGCTCGACACGGAAATTCTTTGATGCTCGTGTGAGCTGTCGCCGGCAGCCACGACGGCGGCGCTGAGTTTTCCGCCTACGTCATACATAATTTTCACATGTGTAAGAACAGGCCATAAAGCGGTACTTAGCTAGTGTGCATGTCGCACGTGTGTGCGCGACGAGGAATCCGTGTGTTCGTGTGCAACGATTTGCACTTGTTGCATATACTCTATCCATCTCTTTTCATGCGCGTGTATTGTGCGCTGTGCAGAGTTGCTGCAACTGTACCTATACCTTTCTTGCTGATAAACGTGAAGAAGGCAGTTTTTGATTTCGAAATGTTGATTTACCCGTGATAGGTGCAGTGTACATAGTTTGGAAATATGTTATTCGTTGATTTCGAGAGAAAGTAGCATGGATATATCAAGTATACGTTGGCAGCCAATCTGTGAAAAAATAAGGTTCTGCTGTGCGTAGCGCCAAGAAATATGGAAATATCACGAAAATCCAGTTCGTCGTGTCTTTTCGTCTTATATTTTGTACTTGATAAATATATCCAATGTCACGAATTGATTGATGACTTTGTTGTAATAATACTTAACGTTTACTTTTTACTACTTTTCAAAGGTATCATTAATTATATAAATGGATAAAAAGGAGATATTTTCCAATGTGATACGGTATGACGGTGGTATACGTATACCTATGTGCCATTTGATCGAGACTAATCACATACGCACACTGTTCCCGATAGTTTTCAATTCAAATTGAGATTCGTACAAACTACGCTAATCATAGTTTGTCTATTGCAATTCAACGATCAAAATTGCAATGCTTTGACCGACAAATTTAATAAATTTAAAAGTAGGATCTTGTTGCGATTTTACTTTTTTTCTCGCCTTTCGATTACTGAAAAGCGTTGTAACACGTGTCAGAGAAAAATAAATTTCTCTTAACTATGTGTTATTTTAACGTTTTTTTTTTTAATACTTCACCAAAGTATCAAATATTTATAGAAACAACAACATTTAAAAGTTATTGCAAACAATATTTTGTTGGAGATTGCTTATCAAGTATCTGAATTTTAACGATAGAAGCCAGAACACGTGTTGATTAATTATTCGAGCTCGAGGGTATCGCGGATTTGGCACGTTTTATATTTACGATCTGTCGGTACAGAAAAGCATGATATTACTCGCTATCGCCTTTAGAAATTCAGAACTTGTACAGCGATAGGGGACGCTACGATCTCGTTCAGAGGTAACATTAAAAATGTACTACTTTCAAAGAAAACGATCAATAGTTATGTTTTCTTTTCTAAATAATTTGTCGGTACGTCAAAAATAACGAAACTTTAGACAAATAAAAAATATACAGAAAATGATTGGTACGACGATGGCGCTTTTGCGCTACGATTATTACAGTAAATTGCTACGTTAAAAAAAGTGTATTTCAATTTATTAATGTAATTGAAAACAGCGTGCTTGTAATTCTAAATGATTTTGCATTTGATCTGTTAATTATCGCTAGAAAAGAAAACGAGATACTCATTGGATTCAATTTGTTTCTATTTATATTTCTCAGGTTTTTTATTTCGTCTTTATGGCGAGACATTCAATCGTACAAGGTCAGTCGCGCACATGTAAGTGAGAGAGACGTGTAATGGTAAATGGACATCTTTATAATTCTTCATTTCTGTTATTTTATTTATGTATATATTTATACGTATGTATGATCGCTAAAATATGTTTTGATAAATTTAAAAAATAACAACTATGGATGCTTAAATACACTTACGGAATTCGGACAAAAAGATTTATTGTATCATACGCATATATGATTCGAGCTATAAAAAAAAATAATAGTCGTAATACATATGAATAAAATATCACCTCTCGCTTGCTTATTTCACACAAGTATACTTTAATCGAAACTTATTTTTTTCATCCTCCAAGACGATGTGTACACGATGTATATTATATATAGTTTCTATCTTATTCTCACAAAAAAAAACGTACTTGTGGGTGTTTGTGTGTGATATATTTATAATGTCACAGAAAAGTGTTTTGAATGCGTTTCGATCGTTTACACAACATTCTTCACGCATACTTTACGTACATTCATGACTCGTTGTTTGTTTGTCTCATTTTGCATTCAAAATTTGGTTGAAAATTGATTCGACATAAATACAATATTGGTCATACACACGCGATGAAATGGTTGCCTCGTATATAAAGTGTAACTCCTTTCGTACACAATACATATCGTTTCCTATTTTTATAACTTCTTTTTTTATCTCTCTCTCTCGCTCTCTATCGTTTTAGTCACTTGCACTTTACTATGTATGTATAATTATTTATATGTCACGTATTTCTTGTTATTTCTTACACGTAATTGTCTATTTATAATCGTACGTATTTACAAAAAATCGTTCGTTTAATTGTTTGTTTTATATTTAATATCGCAAATCTGTTATCTTTTCAGTTTATTCGTGAGCGATCCGATAATTGGAGCCTCGTTTATCTAATTTTTCAGTTTTACTTCGTTATTATTCTTGTACCTATACTTGTTATTATTTATTTATTTGTCTATCAACGTGTCGAAAACTGTTTGTTGTTCACACAACAGCAAAACATTCGTTTTTATATTCCTGATGTTGATGGTTATCAGAGCTAAAATTTAAAAAAGGAATGCCTTGATTAACAAAATGGAGGAAACGTGTATATTAGAGTATAGATCGTACGAAGCTGAATATTTTCATATGGATTCGAATTATTCTCATATTAGAGTATTTCGTCAACTTTATCTAGAATACATAGGAATAGATTGAATTAGAGAAGAGAATAATCACAAGAGTAAAACCTATTGCGTAACATACTGGATAAAATTGATAAAATTTGTATTACAATAAATGCGTAGAGCTTTTACGAGTCGAAACATTACAATACTATTTATGATTTGATATGAAATGTACATATATGTATGTATAAATATATATATATATATACATACATATATATACATATATATGAATATATAATATAGTGCAACAGCCTGCTCTGCTTCGTTTTATTACGTTTCACTATATTTATCGCTTTTACCCTAGCTCGTTCGTCACCTACTGGTTCAGCTTTAACAAACTGTCGTTGAGCAATTGTTAAAAATAAATATGGTTCTTGCGATATATACTGTACAGTGAAATAGTTTTCAATGATTTAATTATAATTTCACGCGCAAAATATAAATAATATACAGGAAGAATCGTTTTAAAACGCTGACTAGGAATTTAAAGTCAACAACGACAATGAGATTGTTCACGTTATAACGTATTAAATGTTTCACCTCTCAATTGCACGACTAAAACTTAGCTGAAATTAACGATCAAACCATGTATATTTTTGGCACTAGTTATAACTTGTGAAAAAAATAACTTAAAATTAATAATACTTCCTAACGATATAACTATTATCTATATACATATTACTTTCGTAGTGATTTCATAATGATTAATAAATGTACAAGAATCTTTCATACGTCAATACTTTCATAACTCCAATAAACCTTTCAATAAAATCAATAGCGACGAATAATACAATAGATCATTGCAACTTGAATATTACGACGATCATGGATAAAATATATTTGTCAATGAACGAAATATTTAATTCTACCGCACATAGCATTGACGAGCTAGACGTAAATGTCTTAACGTAATTAGCAATTGTGGAAAAGCTCGTTGCGAGCTGTCGTCTTAGAAGCTTTATGCTAAGGAAGTTAACTTGCGTTATTGGTTCAATTTCTAACGAAGGTATTATTTGAAAAAGTTTCGTGTTTGTTCAATGACGCCTATCGACGAATATTCTACGGTTCATTGATCGCGAAGGTAATTAGAGCAATTTTCGTCTGAGCGTAAAAAAAATATATTTATTAACGCTTAAATGAACTTCAAAGAAGCCTTTTTCAGCGCAAATTCATGCGTGACGATGAAAATACTAATAGTTGCTAATTTCAGCTATTTTCACAACAAAATTCAACGGCGAATAATTCGTTTTTATACAAATTTACATCGACGATGTCTATGCTTGTATAATAAAAATTACAAATACTTGTTTTATTCGCCCGACCGGAACCGTTCTATTAATTATTGTAACGATGGTGATTGGGAGTCAGCGAGACATTGCGTGCTAATTAATTAATTAATTACGTAGACGTACCCGCCGACCTCTGGCTCTCGTAAAGTACAGTCAAGTGGACACTAGCATACGTTAAACGCGCGTCGATTAATTATGCGTAATAGACGTATACCCCTTCGCACCGTTTCATCTCTTCTTTCAAAATTATCTATACACTCGCGCGCACAAGTTTTCCTTTTCTTTCATTTCGCGTGTTTCTAGCTCTCGGAAAAACGTTTGTCAACGCTACGTTATCTTTTACGACAATAATGATTGTTTAATTTGTTCGATGCTATTCGACTAAAAGGTCAATTGCTTTATCAAGATGATGAATGTATTTTGAGTGTGTGTATACGTGTGGCATTACTTATCCCCTTTCTTTATTATAGAAACGCGCGCGACTACGGTGTGAATTACAAAAGTATATTAAGCAGTCTGTCAAATGGATTGACTGTATTTCTTCTTTTATTATTGGATTTTTTAAATTATTGTTTATCGTTTATCTTCGCTTACGACTCTATTATTAAGTTTTATCTTTTCGATTTTAGTTTTGTCTTTCATTACCACAAAGATCGACAGTACGACTATTTGTTTGTTCACGTTGTGTGCTCTTGTTGTATCGATTTAAGAGATGCTAATCGTGTCAAATACATAGTCGATATATCGAATTGTTGTTGTTGCTGTTGTTGGCTCTGTTTTATATCTAAAAACCACCGATTGGCTGAACTATAATTTCGTCTATCTTATTTTACTTTTTGTTTGGCGATAGCTATAGGTATAAATTCTAGCTATGAAACTTTGACGCTCTGTTGTTATTACAAGATTACTCTAAATCAAGGTGGCAGTCGAATTACATACTTGTTCGGCACCTTTGGTTTATCGATCAAATTTGTTTGGCTACTTACGATTATAAGATGTTGGCATCTATTACTTGTCTAATGTTACATCGATCTTCATTGTTCGTTATTAAAATTTTACAAACTTTGAAAAAGACATTTAATCGCGTATACGTCATAACTGCTCGTGTTAGCCTCGATATCAATCAAGAAACGAAAACTTTAAAACATTGTTGCACTCTCTTGCATGGCTTTTCCGTCGAACTATCTTGTGCTTTTCGATGTAATGATTGTAAAGCACGTTGACCGAAAAGTCGCGTCACATTGGTAAGTTTAAGATCAACTCCCAGTCGAAGCATCATCGAGATTGCATTTGAACGGGAAAGTACAAGAGATGAAATAGTTGAGCGAAAAGACCATGAAATCAATCGTAGGCGATAATTTACAAGCAATTCAAGCGCAAATGTACATAAGCAAAGGATCGTGAAAATCTGAAAAAATGTAACGTTAACGTGATTATCGAAATTCAACAATGTGGATCCTTCCAAGTGGTTCTTGCATCGAGAAACAAGCAAGTGTCGTTGATAGATATCGAGTTTCGATCGAAAAATCACGTCTCTGACATAAGAATTCCATTGCTGATTTTGAACATTCGTCGACTGATGTAAAATTTGATTCAATTTCGAACGTACGCTGGAAAGAATTAAAAGCATTGGCCTACGTACAAAAACCAACTTGGAAAGTCTGTCCAAACGAATGTGGCGTCGCTTGTTTGTTGACTTGACAATTATATAGCAGTTGGTCCCGAATGGAAAGTTTTCCTTTTGAAAAGTCGATTATAATCGCAGCACATGTACGACACGGGACCTGCTCTTTGTATAGGTACACGCGCACACACACATACACACACACACACACACCCACACGCGCGCGCGCGCGCGCACGGACACACACGCACACGTGTATATACATGTATATATAAATCGTATATTTGGCAGTTTGCATTTATTTACAAATTATTTTTGAGCTGCCGCGCACCGCGTCGATAGTTGCGTTACTATAATTAACAAAAATGTTTCGTTTCGTTCTCTATGTACAACGATGCATGTTATTTATATGTATAATATCGATAAAGCAATGAAATCCGAGTATACGAATGTCGCGTATACACAATATATATATTTACACAATGAGTACGATCATGTAATTGAGAAATTTGGAGGTAGCACTTGAGCCATTGAGTATTTTGGGTGCATCGTCATCATTCTCACTGGTCGTGGTAGTAGTGTCTCCCTTGACTTCGGCGATCGTCGCCAATCTCCCTGGCGGTGTGCTCTCGTCTGTAGATTCCTCCTCCTCCTCCTCCTCCTCGATGGAACGATTGTTCAAGCGAATGCGCACCCTCTGTGGTGGTGGTGGTATGGTCGTCGTCGTCGTTGTCTCCTCGTCGGTCGAGGTCGTCGGCGCACTCGCTTGCAGCTCGCAGCAACAGCTGTAAACGACGCCGTTGCCGCTGCCTGCGCTGCTGCATTGACAACTGAAGCATATCAAGTCGAGTGGTGCTGATGTTGTTGTTGTTGTTGCTGTTGTTGCTATTGTTGCTGTGCCCGCTACTGACTGTTGACGTTGCTGTTGCGCCAATACTGTCTGCTCGTCCAATAGATCGCTGTTCGTGCAGTGAGGGCATAGTGCCAATCTCGTCCGGCATTGCACACGCTTCGCCTCGCACCCCCCGCACACTTGAGAATCCTCCGAGGACTCGCGATCGAGCGTCCCTCGACGATCCTAATGCAAACCAAGACAATCAACGTTAGCATTGTTTTTTGTTGTTCTTTTTGCATTTGCACCTATTTTGTCTGTGGACAACAGATGGATTCGAGATTTGTCGCTATTTTAAGTCTACTAGAGCAATGTTACTTTCAGTTCGATAGTACTTTTCAATCTCTTTCCCACCAACCAAAGCAATATAGATATATAGCAATTTTTTCTACAGTCAGTGCAACAGATTAACGAAATTATATATCGAAACATTGAATTGGTGTATATCCACACCTTGAGTGAAACTTGTTCATATGTACAACTTGTGCGCGAGGTTAGTAAAACATTGACTTTGTATTTACACATTTGTACAGCGTAGAGCCAAAGGAGTTGAGCAAGTAATTTAAAGTAAACATTTATAGGTGAATGAAAGTCGTGAGTAGACGTAAAGGGGCAGGGACGGGGAATAGAGTATTAACGCAACACAGTGAGAGTGAACATAGTTTAGATAGGTGAAGAACTTTTCGTACTTGTTCCGCGAACTTTTGACAAAGCCTTTCGATCCGCCGCGAAATTCTGCATCTCATTCCCTCTTCTTTCTGGCTGCTCGTACTAATAGAATTGTTTTTATTCGCATTAAAATCTCCAACGAAGGAAAGTTACTTTTAAGAAAAGGTGAGGCGCGCGCGCGCGCGTACGTCTCTCTTTTGAAATGATCGAGGGCAAACTCTTTGATCAGTGAATTACCGCGAAGTAGCATTTCGTGTAGCAAAGTTTAACTTAAAGTGGATTTCTATTCATTTTTATTCAATGAACAAAAACAAAATAAAGAAAGCATTTTATTTTCTTCTCTCTTATACTTTAGTCTTTGCGGTACAAAGAGATACTTTTAGTTCTTTCAAAGCCGCGCATTGATTGCATTCGAAATTACCATATTTACCGATACTCCGAGCGCTTTTCCCCTACTTGGTAGCAAAATTATTTTGATGAATTGTTTTATAATTTAATAGCATATGCGTTTACTTGTTATAGTTACTGGCTTATAACAAAAAACCATAAAAACAAAATTATACGTATACGTATATATGTATTTATGCACGCAGAAAGGAACGTTTCAACATTGCAAATATATAATTCCTTGTAACGCCTTATTCTCATTCATACTAGTGTGTTACGTCAAGCCGTACAAATCTTAAAGCACCAGCTATCTGTTTGGTGCAAAAGAAAAAGTACGTTTAAAAGTAACCGTATTCCTAGAAAAAATCCATTAGCGTCGACGAATCAGAACAAGAAGGAAGCTCACACAGCCATGTTGAAATCGTTCCTCGACGTATCGTCCAGCCAAGGCACTGGGTGTACGGGGTCTGACGCTACAGGTGCGACTAGCTTGATCGCACTCGGTGCAGAGTAATAAATTGGATTTGCTGCCAGGCCTCGATGTGCTTGACTGCTCAGTTCCACATGACATTAGCAGATCAACGTTCGCGTCTTCATCTTCCTCGTCATCGTCGTCGCTCTCGAATAACCGCTGGCTCAAGCTACCGATGGACTTTGTATCGCTATTTGTCGCTGCCATCTCCAGTCCTTTTCCAAGCTGTTGATCGGCATGTTCCTGTGTTAAATTATTTCTCTTTTTCTTTTTTTTAACTTATTTAATTTTATCTCTATAGTATGTATTTGCAATTTTATTTTAACTAACGTAATAAAGTTTCGCGAGAAAAGAGAGAGAAAGACTGCTTTTATTTCACGCGAGAAAATAAAATGTACCTATTAAAAAGTTCTTTTTATGACCTTATGTATAGTAACAATATAACCTAGGGGGGCACTTTTCATAGCACATAAATTAAAAGCATGTAGTCTATATAAAAATGAATATTACCGTAAATTTCTTCAACTATAGTCAAGTTTTTTCTCTCCTCTCTCGTTTTTCGTTTTTAAATTTCGTTGCTGCAAAAAAAAAAAAAAAAAAAAAAAAAAAAGGAAAGAGAAAAGAAAAATGAAAGAAATGAACAGGAAAAAGAATCATGTTTCGATTGAAACTAACCTGTTGGCCTTGGAGATAGCGGCGAATACGCTCGAACCTCGAGTTGCCGCGCTCCGTACGCGGCCCAGTCTCTCGTTAAATGAAGCTCTCGCGATTACGTTCATTGTCCTCGACGCTCGAAGTTGAGCTTGGTCGACAGATCTGCATCTCGATTTCAGCCAAACGTCTCTCGTATTCCGATTGATTTTGTTCCAATTTCTGATTTAACGATAAATTTTCCGACTCGAGAGACGTCAACCTCTCGCGTAACCATCGAATCTCTTCCAATACTGGCTCTGTACCCATGAGTGGTGTTGTACCTTCGCTCATCAGATGGGTCAGACTGTTGCACGTCATTCCTACGGCCGGGAAAAAGTGTCATATTGTTTTTTTTTATCAGCAATTTTCTATTGTTGGAATAAGAGTTCTCGGCATTCCATGTGTACAGAGATGGACATTTAATTATCGTTTTGATTTTACTGAGAAATGTTTGCCAATGTACATTTTTATTCAATTTAGAAAAAAGCAACAGTAAAGCAGTGCGTTGAAAGCATTTCATAAACATTTAAACATTCGTTTGTTTTTGAAAAAAAAGCGTCACGCGTCTACGTGTAATTAAGAGATTACATTATTCTAATAAACTAAACGTTCGTTATAAGTGAGAGATATTGAATTCTTTACAATTGTAAAAAATAAACGAGAAAAATGGCAAGTTTCTTGCCGAGTAGCATTCGTTGCCTCGTAATGTAAACAGAATATTTGCACTTTTATTATAGCATTTTTATGCCGTGGACTAAATGCCTTTTTATGGATGAACATTTTATGAGTTTAAGAGGCTTTACGAGGACTCTCGAAAAGGCTGTAAATTTCCTTACAAATGACACTTTTATTGCTAATAAAAGCATATTTTGTACATGCATCAACAGTTCTTTTTTAGAAAAAAAAATAAGTAAAAACTTTGACTATCAATGGGACTTTTTAATCAATTTTCTCAAGGTTCCTTCTGTTTTTGGAAAAAAAAATTGTAGAATCTCGCATTTTCATCATCAATAGCATTATTAATGAAGTTGTTTTTTGATAATCTTAAGATCCAATAAGCCTGGACACAATGTGTTCAGAAAAAAACGAGCAGTCGAAACACTTTTCATTAAAGCTATGCGCAATCGGCAGCTTCTCTTTATCTCGTGACTATACGTGAAAGCCTTTGGCGTGCTCGTCAATTCGCATTCTCGGGACGTAAACGAAGCGAGTGAAAAGCGCCTGAGGGGCATTCTATCAAATGGTGATCGCGCCTCGTTCTAATTAACGATTCGCCGCTGCCAATCAGGCATCCATTCTCTGTCGACTGAATGTGTCGTTCTATATTTTTCTCTTCGTCGTCCTCCTCGTCGTCGTCGTCTCTTTTCGAACTTTCAGCCTGCCTTTCATATATACATAAATATACATGTACATAGCTCACAATCAATTACGAGATTTTCTCGGTTAATTAGTCGACGATCGCTGCTTTACGATCAAAGCAATAGTCAAACGAATTCGGGAATTTTCGACATACCGTATCGATTGTAATTGCTTGCTTTACCACTGAATTTCGCGCACGTATATATCTTCCCGAGCGCTGAATAATCGGAAGGCTTGAGACTTCGGCTTTTTGGGAATTCGTTTGTCGACCACATACGACTACGAGGATATCGGTAAATTAGGCCGCAGTTAAGCCTGACGTCGTAGGCTCATCGTTGTTGCATAATATATTGGACTAAATAGTGGTGGTGATACAGAGACGAAAGAGGATTATTTTACATTTTGTACCAAGTGAACAAGTGAGGGAAATGTAATAATTAAGCTTTTCGACAAAGTCGATGAATAATTTATGAAAGTTAGACTAAACTTAAAAAAAACACCGTTAAAATCGAAATTGAAACATTTCTAAAGCATGTGCAAATTCTTTCAGAGCTGAAATTGACGTAGCTAGAAACATTTGTTGAAGGGATGACATCGATGAAAAATTGAAGCGGAACTATAAACATCAATGGAAAAATGATATTTTCAATGAATCAGATTGAGTTTCCGAACGATCGAAGGTGCGTGCGCACGAATACATTGACCAGTCAACAATCGTGGCAAGCAATAATCAATAGACGAGCAAAAAAAAAAAAAAATTAAAAGAAGGAACCAATAGAAACAGAAGAAATAGAGAGGAGTTAGATTGTCGATGAGGGTAGGGTGGGGTAGTGGGTATTGGTGGGGAGGTGAAAAAGCTCACCGGAGTGCGTGGAGTGCCTGACGGTAGCGGGTGCCGACTGTGCGCCACCGATTCTTGCATCCTCGCTGCTGTGTACACTGCTTGCCGCGCTAACTGGACTGCTCTGTTGCTGTCTATGTTGCTGCTGTTGTTGGTGCTGATGCTGCTGTTGAATCGTATCCGTTGCCATGGTCATTGCGTTGGTAATAATGGCCGTTCTTGGCGATGGACTTGGTGAAAATAACGAACGCCCACCGATCGATTGAGTTCCACGTTTGTCCAACGACGATACCATCATCTCCTCGAGTGGAATTCGTCCACGAGACTCCACTAGACCTGGTGTACTCTGACATCTGCCCATCGCCGCTATACCATACACGCAAACTAGGTCACGTCAAACCGAGCTTTTTTTATGTGCGTGTCTGTGTGTGTGTTTTTTGTATTCTTTATATATTTTTACGGAGACGCCATATATGCGAGCGAGACTATCCAGAAAGTGTTTGTATTTGAATAGTGGATTTGATGCTTGCGATGATGAATATGTGAAAATGAATTGACATAAAAATATCGTAATAGTATCGAAACAATTTCGATAGTGACGCTCACTTTCACAAAGAATGCCAAAAACATTAACGTATTTGTCACAATCGAATTGATTCGTTGTGAAAGAGACAACGATATTGCAATTAACTTTCCTCACTTAATCGATATTACTCGGAAATAGAGTTTAACAAACTCCATTATATAGTAGCGTCAACAGTGCATTTTTAATTGAATCAATAATTTACCAATGGTTAACAAGCTCCATCATATATTATTTAAAAAGTGAAATTTATCAGAACAATGTGAATCAATCATCAAGTGGAGAAAGGAAGACATTATCTATAAATCGACAATCATGTTTCGATTATTCCAAAGATTTTGGCTGTTAGTAATGACGACGACGACAACGACGGTGATAAGAGCTTGACGAGATGCTCTTTGCACCAAGAGATATTGGGCGTCGACGTACTCTCTCACCTCACGGGAATTAATTAATTAATTATATACTGCGAGTGTTGTGGTGCGACTAGCGATTAACCCAAGTGGAGACTCAACTCGCACACCACTCATAGCGCATTACATTTCGTCATTTAACATCTTCGTAATGCCGTCGCTACAAATTGTTACCGGTAGCTTGTCACTTTTTAGTGATAATGACAAATTCCCACTATTTTTAGTGAAACATATTATCCAATAACGAAAAAACTGTGATAATTAATTAATTCCTCGGAAGTGTACGTAATGAACTATTTTGAATTTAAAACGTACAAATATTTTTTTGCAATACTAATAATAAAGCTAGGATTGTGTGAAAATCTAATAAAGAGCTTCAAGTAGAGTAGGAATCCATCAATGGAGGTTGCAAAACTTGAGCTTGGTATGTCGTACACAGTCAGAGAAATTTCATTTTCATCGAGTTTCTGCAAGGGAGAGGGAAAGTGCACGCGTCGCTAATGAGGTAGGTTCTGCGGTTCAAACGCCAAAGCAGCTAATTAATTATTCCGTGCCAGCGACGAACAAGTGTGTATACCCGTGCTCTACGTGTACTTTCAAGATGAATTTCTCTCGCTCGACTTGTTTGATTGAAGAGGCCAAGGAAAGGGGGGGAGAGTAGGGACAAAGGGAGAATTAGAGAAAAGAGCGAATAATATTTATAAAAAAATTATTTTTTTTTTTGCAAAAATTTTATCAAAATTCTATACAAGCATTTACCTCAGATAAGCCAAAAGACACGATTCACGAGAGATAAAGCTCTTGTGAAAAAACAACTACTCGTAGGGTAAGTAAAAAAAATAGTAAGATAAATCACGATAAAACAAGAGGATCAATCTGGAATGCGATGAGAAGCAAATAACGGGGAAAAACGAAACGGCGTTCGAAAGGAGTGGCAAAATAAATAAAATGCGACTGATAGTCTCGGGTAAATAGTTAAAAAGGGGTAAATAAATTGAACAAAGGGGAGGGAGGAAGAGGTGGCCCCCGTGGAAAAAGTTGACACGTTTCCCAGAGAAAATATCAGTTTTCTCAGACGCATTCGGACAAATAACTTTTCCACGTCTAAATGATTAACAGGCAAACAGTACTTATGTTAATGACTAGAACAATATTAATGATTTTTTGTTTATAGGGCAGAAAATCGGAAACAATGGATTTCCAATTTGACAAGAGGATTTATAGCGAAAATATTTGTAATTTCATTGTTTGCGCGAAAACAAATCAAGGCCAGTGAATGGAGCTTACTAAACTATTTGCACCATCGTTAACGAAAAGTCAAATCCAATCAAAAAGCATTTAAAGGGGCTCAAGTGAAAAAAAAACATATGCAAACGTAAACGAGTACCCGAACGAACCGTTGGGGCTAACTGCACTCAAGTTGCACAAAGGCCCTTTGAAGTACGGTGCATGATTCGCGAGTGGTATATAAGGTGACCTGTATGCACTACGAACTGTTACAAAGCGCAGCTATAACAAACCTCTACGCCACGACTACCTTAGTCTATACTTCAAAGAGGTATTAAACGCGTGCGTCCTTAATTCGCCATTGTCAATAAGACGACGACGACGACAACGACGACGAAACATTATGCTTGCTGATATCTATGACATTCACGCCCAGATGCTCAATTGTAATGCAAATAACGTTTACGTTCGCGGGGACTGCGCTTTCAAAGGATGTTCTAGGAAATTCTGAATGTTCGTTGATATAGCACGTTTCCTGATTTAACGAAGGAACGTGCTCGAGTAAAATATTGGGTTTTGACGAGCAAACGGGAAAAATATATTTCATTTTTTTGCGCGAGAAAAGGGATAAACTACGAAGAAGTAAATTGTTACGGCAAATCTAACTGTGTAGAGTCGTTTTAGTTGAACCGCTCTGCGGCAATTTCGGCCAAACATTCACCGTTGGAAACCTAATTGCTTCATGTACAATGTAACTCGCTTTGCGGCAGCTTTTGTTCTCTAATTTAAGCATATGAGCTCTCACTTCTTTAGCAGTGCATACTTATTTATACGTGAGGTCATTTGCTTTTACGATTGTTTGAGTAATCAATGATTTAATTTTGAAGTAAAATACGATTAAAAGGGATAATTTTGTATTCGAAAAAAAAACTGAAATTTTTATTTAATCTCTGAGTGCACAAATTGAAATGCTTGATTATTTTCAAATGGAATTTTCGTTCAAAATTCTCTCTGAGCGCTCGCCACAAATGTGAAAACTTCATTAACCTAGTATAATAAATCCTTTGCGTGGGATTACGACATTTTAATTAACATTTAATTTTTTCAAGGAGAAAATATATAGTTTTCGCGCGCATACTTAATGAATTCCGTCAAAACTGTCGTTGACGTATTCAACGATTCTTGGCAACGTGAGTATTTATTCAAATGAAAGCATGAGCGTGATATGGTGATTGATGAACATTTTGGTGAGTGTATGTGTTGGTACAATGACAGCAATATAAAGATATGTTCTTGTCTGGCTTTTGGCTCAGAAAATAGCAAAGGTATTGGAATAAAAACAGCAAGTTATTCATTAAAACAAATATTTCTACCGTAGTTCAATAAAATCATTTTGCTCTAGCAAAAAAAAGGAAAAAATGGTTTTGTACAGCGACTCGATTGATAAAAAAATCCCGAAACTGAACGGAAAGCTTTTGCATAGATTGAGTGCATTATTGCAGAGAGAACGAGCAATAGCGTATTAAAAAGCAATTATTCAGCGTTTGTCGCCGTAAGGAAAGGAGAGAAAGTATATAGATAAGGCAGAATTGAAAAAAAACGGAAGAGAAGAACTTACCCTTCTCGAGCGGCGCTCTCTTGTATTTCTCCAGCCTCTTGACGGCGATCGCCTCGAGGCGTACCCTTGCAGCTGGATACTCCTTGAGTACGTCCCACATGTCCTTTTTGCTAAGCACGAAGAGATCGGAGTAGCCGACCGACCTGACGCTCGCTGTTCGCCGGTTACCTGCGTCGATTTAGCGATTTATCCGTTATTAATAACGTGAACCACTGCCGCTCGCTCGAGCTTTCATCTCGCATTTTATCTTACTTTATTATCGAGATATATATGAATATTTATATTTATATAGATAGTTACTCGCAAGCGCGACGTGTTTGTAAGTGAATCATTGTTGGCTGTTTATGTATACTTCGGTGTATGTGTATATGCGTGTATGTGGCACACTTCAGAACGGCTATTTTGTATTGATAGCGAGGGAATGCTTGTTAAAAAAGGGGGTACCTGTTGGAAAGCTTGCCAAGCTTTGCTACTCGCTCTACCCTTTTTTCGCACGAGCTTTTTGCTTTCTCCTACCATCTTTCCCCATTTACGTTGGGCTGCTCTTTTACTCTTTCTATCAAACGTTATTCCGACAAGAATGTTTGCCTATTAAGGACTAGGCTTTCAGACTGTTACTTAAAATTTCGCATTTAATAATCATTAATTCTTTTTTTTCGTCTTGTTGCTTTGCCAGACGTTAAGCTCTAATTATTTTACAGGTCAGATTTTTCAACATTCGCACAATTTGATGTAAACGGAAATTATGTATTTATTTCGTTGAAAAGATTTTAACGGATTTATATATTTTCAAACGATTCTACCTATTACTAATCTTCACTGACGATTAATCTACTTTTTGATGCACCATTCGTGAAAGTAAATCGAACAAATAATTAATCAAGATTCGACTATTGACTTGAATTTATCTACTTTTGTTGAGTATAACAAGGTACTTGGGACATTGATCTCACCACGATAAGACCCACGAAGAGACGCTTAACTTTGTAATATAATATGTATACAATTTGGAGCTATTGAAGTTTTTACTTTTGAACTTATAATGAGTTATGGAATAAATATGTGAAATATATAATATTCCATGTCTTCTGTTTGTTCTAGATTTTTAATGCGTAATATTGAAAAAACTTTTTCATTTTTTCATCTCAATTTTTGCGTTCTGCCGTGGAAAATACCGTTTTTCTGGCGAAAATAACAAAAGCAACAGATAATAAGTACCGTGAAGTTTATTACGCGATCGTGAAATGTTTAAAATATTCCATTTTCAACATTAATATATGTTATTTATCGGATTAAACTCACTTTGGGTTTGGACTTTGTACAATTTAGCGATTGATTGATTATTACGTTGGTAATATGCGAATAAAACGTTTGAAATAAAAATTACGAACGGTATTTTATGCACCAAAGCTATTATTTCGTCGGTTATTTATAAGCTCATGAAGTATTTTAATATGGTACGATTGCAGCAGGTACTTAAAACATTAGAAACGCCTTTGGAGGAAGGTAAACAGTAAAGCTTGCAAGCTTTCTTGCGAGCAGGTTGAATGGGACATTTTACGGCTTCTATACGCGTCGCGATATAGTTGCACATAGAGGTGGGGGGGGGGGGGGGAGAGTAGTATGACCAAGATTGAAATTGAAATTCAGTGAGCTCTTAAATATGGGTTAACGATTATTAAACGGCTACGCTCGAAACTACCACGGCATATTGAATCACGCTCGAGGGGGTAAAAGTGCTTTTGATTTGTTTTTCTTCGGTCGCGGCGTCGCGAGCTCAATGAATTTTTATTATCGACCCACGGTTCCATTTTCATACGGGGAGATTGACTATATCTCTACAATATTTGTTTTTATTTGTATAATACTGAAATATTCGCAAATTTACTTGGTCAAATAAAAATATGCGAAAAATGTATTTTTCGCAAATAATAAACGGGAATTCATAAGATTTTTTTATTTAACAAATGCATTTTATCAAAATTACCATCATTTGATTCTTCATCTCACTCAAATAATTTACTGCTAAAAATCCAATTTATGCAGAATGTATGTCAAAGTCAAAAGGTAAACAATCGGTCTTGTAGATTGTTTAATATTTCTAATCTATTTTTCTTTAAATTGCAGTAATGTTTAGATTATGATAACTAATGTCACAGATTTAAATAAAATTACCGCACTGCTGATGGAATATTCTATTAATTGGAGTACTAAGTCATTCTGATGTGAAACTAATGAAAAATATTGTTCTAATGAAAGATATCACGATTACTCTATGATTTAAACGTATATTTTTAAAAATATCTTATATTCCGTAATAGTGAAACAACAAGTACGATCTAATTGTGACTCATAGGATATAATATGTACATTGTATCTACATCAGTGAATCTATGAGGTTCCTAACTATGGGATCTAAATTCGTAAATTGTGCTTTTTACGACATTTTTTATTGTGTCCTGTATTCATTCAATCGTGCAGCCTCGAATAAACGTGTTAATATGCGTGAATATGTTTACAATTTCACACAGCAATGTTAAGTCATCGTGTAAATTCTCAAAAATACGCGAATCAAGCGCGAGCGTAGCGGCATATCGGTTTTCCATTATACATATATATTAATATGTTTTATCATAATTTTAAAACATCAAAAAATTTAGAAAAGTTTGAGATAAAACACTAATAGTTTACAAGTAGAAAAACACTATTTTAAAAGAAAGGAGCAAAAATGATATCATGTTGATGTCACATATAGTTATAGTAAGATTAGGAAGAATAAATATATAGATTTTTCAAATTGTCTACATAAAGTTTGTGCCAGCAACACTCATAAAGAAGATGAAATAGCAAGAACGTGTAAAAATATCTTACTGAATTTATTTGTCATTCAATATTGCATGAAATATATAAGAGTAGGTACCATTCCGATAATTAGACATTAAAATGGAACCATCTACCTTCACCTTTAAAAGTCGACGAAATTTAAGGAAAATCCTTGAATGTTCAAATAACAAGGACATTTATTCAATCAATCGCGGAAATATATCTAGAAAAGAAACCGCTCGTATTCTCCTTTTTTCAAACAAGATTATTATTAGAACGTTGAGTTAATCTTTGGAACGACCGTATATTATGAAAACGTCCATATTGAAAAAATTACATTGTTCTGCTACATCATAAAAATCCTTTCCACACTTTTTTTGGTCGTCAAATGAAAAGTACAATTATTAATAGGAACGGCGATGATCCGAGATTCAAGCTATACGGTCAAACTTTTCTGTACGCGGCAGAATTTTGATGGCTAAATGGATCTGCGCGATAAAAGGTACGAGCGTTATGACGAACGTTGGTGTAGTCATTTTGGACGCACTACTGTGATTCTCACTGACAATCGATATTACACATGTTATTGGACGAATCGTTATTTGTAACGAAAGAAATGATTCTTCACAAATACGTACTCCTAGTTAGAGTCTGTTAAAAATATCGTCTACAAAAAATACCAAGTTTTTCTACAAATAAACTAAGAAACAGTTTAGATAAAGTAAGGTTACTTTCTACGTTGGCATATCAATAGAAGAGTGAGATTTTGCATCAAATGATTATTTAATTAACGTTGTTTTTTACACCTAAATATCATTTGTTCAAATTCTTTAAAAAATGGTACATTGAATGGTTATGGAAAGTGTCTATTTGGATAAGATAAAACGTCACATTGGTACATATCTACTGTTAATATAATGGAGATTCTAGTGTAAACTATGTAAAATTGAGATGCAAGTGTGCTACGTAATTTCTCTAAGAGACATAATTTGGGTAAAATTCCATGTAACTCTATACATGACTATGTAAAAGGGATGAAAGCGGATCCTACGGTTAATGGGTTTGTTAAGTTAGTCACGCAGTATCATTCTTTATGTACTACAGGGGAGTTATAATCGGCGGGTGAGATGTAAATTTAAAACGCATACGCCTGCAAAATAAGAAGAATTTCCTGTATTTACATATGCAAATGATTGCAGTATTTCAGAACTGCACGACGTGCTGTATTAATTAGTCATCATTATTATTAATAGGAATGAAATATGAATACATTTTTCAGTCACTTTACACAGCGTTGCTCAACTTTCCACAAAGTTCGTATTTTTGCTATTTAAACTTATAGTAGGTCAGTGAATGATACAATCAATTGAAAGAACAAGCACTAGTGCAATCAGATGTTGAAACGTAAAATTCGCAAAAATTACATGATTAGCTTCGAGTGAAAAGTTTGATAATATCCAAAATAATTGCATACAAGAAATTTTTCTTTTGAACGCTACAGTCAAGTGAAATTTCCTTACTTTTAGTTATGCTAATTAGAAAGAGAATATTCAGAGAGATAACGGGATTATCAAACTAATTGAAATCGTTGGGTTCTAAAAGGTGAGAGCATTAAACGTAGTGAACAATTTTATAATTATTGTGCAAGTTTTGGAGACATTAAACGACTATTGATTGTTGCAAAATAATTTTAAAATAAATTATTGCATCCGTGATGATATATGTGTTTCTATTCATGTATCTATTTACATATCTACAGTAGCGGAATTATTATTTTATTTTTGTTTTCATTTCAATTTCTACGTGAAATATTAGATAAGGCAATTAGTAGAGTGGAAATCGCAAAACTAATTTACGCAGGTGAAAACTGATCTACTGTTTTACGGATCGCAATAAACTGCGTAGAGCTGGAACAATTAGATGACCTTTTAGCTCACTGACGAGAAAACGTTCTACGTATGTGCAGAATGATAAAATCATCAATTTTCAAGGTACAGTATTGCAGTTTTAAAAGATCTTTAGCAATTTTTAATCGACCTCAAGCTATCCAATTGTATCAAACATTCGTTATAAGCACCTCCTCATTTTCGTATAAGAAACTTTTATTCGTCTGTTTTCTCGTCGCGCAAACTAAAGTTCTTTTCATCGACGGATACGAATAAAGTCATCTACAACATTCGCCCCCTACAGTCTGATGAATATAATCGGTAACACGCAAATTCGTATCTATCGACTAAACTCCATAAAACCGGAAACGAATTTGTTTTATAAAGAAGGAGCAACGCCAATTCAGTCTACACAGCCACGTTTAAATAAAGGCGTCGCAAAAGCAGCTTTAGTCTCTCAAAATGCTGAGGTGACCTTGTACTTGGGAATATCTCGGCGTTATAAAAGCGAAATTATGCAGTAAATAAAAAAGAAAACAACAAGAGAAAATGTCGAAGTAATTAAAAGAAATGATAAAAACAAACAAAATTTATTACGCGCGTCGAGCTGTAAAAGTTGTTGAGCAAGAGTCGACAGATTCGCCGAAATTAAAGCCGAATCCAATCTCTTAGTCGGCCGGCAATTTATGACGGCAACGTAGCAGCTACTATACAAATAGCGCGCATCGCGCGAGCGCTTGTTTCCAATTCAATTGTCGTTGTGCGGAGCTTGCGCCGCTAATTTCCCTCGACGGCCGACTCTTGCCGCCCGCTATGCCCCGTCGCAGTCGTTGTTGTTGCAAGCTTCTCGCAAACGCGTGCTTATTTTCGGAGTTCATTATAAGCAAGATTATACGCTAAGCGTTGGTTTATCAAATTTATGGCTGTGGATTTCACCGAGTTGCGTAAAGATTGATCAAATTTCAGTGTTTTGTTATTTAATGGGATTCCTTCGTTTGTTTTTAATACCAGGCTTATCATCGAGCTCGACGCGCGTTTTTGTCCATTTCTTTCGAATGCTTAATGTTAGTCTAGAGGGCTGACGTAATAATTTTGCCTTTCGACTGGGGAATCAATTGTTGGGAGTGTTATCAAATTCGATTTTGTGTAAGCATAGTCAAAGTAATAAAACTAACATGCATAATTGATACAATATCCAAAAAAATGTTACTTCTAAAGGGATTAATATCATAATAAAAGCCCACATAATGTTCTAATTGAGCTTTTTGAAAAATTTGCGTTATATCTTCATGCAAAGATATACGTTTAAGGTAATATAATTTTTGTTTCGTGTTTTCGACAAAAATACACGTGAAAAATAATTGTAAATGCTCTAACATCTATAGCAAAGTAGATTGATATTTCGAATCACAGATTCCACATATTAGAGAAAAGCATTAAGCTAGAAATCCAATAAGACTACCAAAATCGATTAAATGGACTGTCACGTAAGAAGCATTCGAAAGAAAATCTACAATAAACGTGAGAATGACAAAAAAGCGTCGTACGGGGATTTCGAAAGCAGAAAAATAGAAAAAAAATGCATTAACAGCTTGATGAAAGGGGTAGGAAAAGAAGATAATGGAAAAAGAGAGCGAGAGATAATAAAAAGTTATATCGCAAAATGCTGAATCAACAAGAGTAAGACAGAGAGAAGGAGAGAGAGAGAGAGAGAGAGAGAGAGAGAGAGAGAGAGAGAGGTGCATTATAGATCGACTCATATAGGAATGATAGAACGAGCTATATAAACAAGGGGATTATTATTTATTTCGCATGGTTAATATTTACGAAAGAACGGTTAATTTGGGATTATTAACGGCGGGCAGAGACATAATGCTGGCGGTTGAATCTCGCCAATACGTGTTGGCGGGGCCGCTTCGCTTGGAATATTTACCGCACTCTTTACCTGCAGTGCCCATATTGAGAATGCTGATCTCGCCAAAGTACGAGCCGGCCTTTAATGTGGCAAGCACCGTTTTGCCATTGTCAGCCACCACCTGTAGTCGACCTCGATTAACTATGTACATCTCCTTGCCGACTTCGCCTGAAACAATTTCAATACAGCTGTTAAGGTTTTCCTCAAACAAATTTAACAAAAGAAGATTTATTCTCTATGTTGACGTACTTTCGTTCGAATACGGGGTATACCTTCAATTCTTAGTAATTAAATCTGATCGGCGTAAGTCACAACGATTCGCGAGAGAGCATTGGCTCGAGCATAATTTTTTTCGTCGATAACACGATCTGAATTTGAAACATTCCGACGCGTATCGCAACGCAACAAAAGTATCCACTCGAATTTCAACGTTGTCAAACGTATATAACTCTATGCAAATGTCAAATTCCATGCTATTGATCATTGACAATAGTTGAGCTCCTCCAAATTTGCATGCGTATGCGCACATATCCTATACGTATATGCATTCGTTAGACGTAAGCTGGATTATGCGAGCTAAGGGAATCGTCACCTCGTTTGCTTAATACAGAATTCGTTAATAAAGAGGAAGCGTGCGACACAATACTATAGCGGCTCGAAACTTTTGATTAGATGCAGCTTGATTGGAATATATTTAGCATCTAAGTTGTACCTTCAGAATCAAAGATTTTTAGCGGTACAAGGAACAGAAAGATAACTAATTCAATAAAATCTCCGTAAAGTTCGAGAAAATAATTTCATTATAATCGAAAGTTTTCCCGCTAGCGCGTACATGCCTCAAGTTTGAAAGTGAAGTTTTGGTTAGTTAAATTAACAGTCTACAGCTAATTACAGTCCATCCGCGTTACAGTTTGACGCCGACATAAAGGCTTTTCCTTCAGATTGTAGATTTTAAGACTTTCCAATCACTAGCAAAACGATCATCCAAGGATTGCGAAAAACGTCAAGTGAATAAAGTTTTTTTTTAAAGTCGCAAAAACTCTGAATAAGCTATTAAATTGTATAAAGAAAACGTAGGTCAACGGAGACGGACAATTTAACGAGAAATCGTGCAATTTTTCAAGTGAGTGGTCCACGCGAAGATCCAAATCTTTCTTTTGTTCTCTTTTCTCCTTTGAATTGCAATGCGTACAGTATCGAGGAAGAGAAAGAGAGAAAGAATAAGAAAGGTGATGTTTTATTTCTCAGCAAACGGAAATAGTCACCGTTATTGCGAACAACTCAGGAAACACGCTCTTCGCATGAAATGTCTCGATTGTTTTTGCTTTGAACCGCCAGTATAGAAAGTTTGCAATTAATCTACCCCCTTACGACTACATAGGCAACGTAGGTCATTTCGAGATGTACTCGTACTTGCTTCATGTGATCGCTACTATATATATACATATATTGCATTGGAAAGGGATGAAATGTCGGTTTTTTCGAACGATGCGCTGTTCTCGTGCAAAGATCATTTTTTGGAAGGAAGCTACATTGGCTCGAGTTTTCTTTTCTTCACTACCTCGAATTAAGATTACTATTCGAGAAGTATACGCAGAACATGTTTTATTTTTTCGTCTCCTTTCAACAACTCACTACATAAATAACGAGATAGAATAACACATGTTCATATAAGTATGAATGATTTAGATGGAGCTATGGTTTTCAAAAAGAAAAGACGTATATATACATTTACGTGATATTTCGAGGACGAAACATGATAATGCCGAGGTAAAACGATCCCGAGGATATAAATGTGTATAAAGTCTCTTTGCGGAAGTCAATCCTCCTTAGTATACGAAAATTGAGTGTCGCCCGGGAATAGAAAAGCCGACTCGTTTACAAGATAAAAAAAGAAAAGAGAGAGAGGGTCTTTGTCATGTTGGACTTGCAGCTCACGTTCGCGTACTGCGCCACGAGATTGTACCTTTTGTTAGCGAGATATAAAAAAACGAACGAAAGAAAGAAGTCGAAGGCGTTGTTGTGTTCTTATTTTTTTTTCTACTTACCTTTCCGGCATATGTAGTCTCCAGGTGAGAAGAGAACCGGACGTAGCCTTAGTACGAGCTCACAAAGAAAGCCGGCCTCTGTGTTCTGGAAAATCTCCACCCTCTTCAATGTATCCAGGTGAACGTTTATAGCTATCTCCGCTTTCAGTTTGTCTGTGGAATAATACCAGAGAAAAAAAACGAAACAACGGGGGATATCAGTAGACTGCGGTTTGAAGTTTTAAGATAAAGTACTTGATCGAGTTATTGAAATATTGCAACAATACTGTCTAGACTTGGAATTGAATATTTTATCATCAAGCTTCGTTGGAAATCTCGAGAAGACATTGTTAAATGGAGCAAAATGATTTATTTAAGCGTTAAATACTATCGTTTTGATTGAATTTACGATAAATAATGGATAACAAAAAGACAATATAAAATTAGTAGATGAAATGATAAATAATGAGGAAAAAATGAAAAAAAAGTGTTGGAAAATTTAGTTGCAGAGGCACGTCCTCAGACTAGGCTGATGATGCTATATTTCCGCAGCAGAAATCCACTCGTCTATTTATTACTATTATCCAGGGAAGGACTTATTCTTCGTCTTTCCACACCGATGAATCGATATTGAGAATTGAGGGACGTGTGAGAGAGAAGGATAAGGAAAGAAATAAGTCACCACCGCAGTACAAACCAGGAAAGAAACAGAGACGACGAGAAGAGAGAACTTGAAGACGACGACGAGGGAAATGGAAAATTGAATTGAGGGGCGGGAGCTTATTGTTCGCGAAAAATCTTTTCGGAAGCACCGAGTCGAGAATTCGAGAGACGCATATCGAATGAGCAAGGGAGAGATGAGGAGAGCATCTTTATGTGTATAAAAGAGAATGAACGCCCTTTTTTTCTTATATATTGCGATCGCAACGAGAGAGAGAGAGAGAGAGAGAGGAGGAGGAGGAGGGGGGGGAGAAGATCGTTGAAAGGGCTAGACTGAAGAGACGTAATGGAAAGATCAGGCTTTTCGTACGAATATGTGGGGACGTATACTATAGGAGCAAAGCATGCATGATTGGTTAGGTTATCTTTTTTTTTCAAGAGACGTAGGCAACATTCGAGATTCCGTAAGATTAATTAGCTTCTTGACGTTCGTTTAACGTTTCATTAATTTCTGATACAATTTAGTTTTATGCATTCGAACAGAATTTCATCATATCAATTCTAAAAGACCAAACAATTTGTCCTTATATACGTATGTATGTAAAAGTCGATGTATATCACACTAGAATAATAAGGCAATTTCACGATGTCGCTTGGAAAATATGCGCGATATCCTATCCCCATCGTGCATATAAGGGATCGTCTATTTGTTGAAACTCATGTCCATACTTCTCACTTTCTCTCTCTCTCTCTCTCTTTCTTTCTGTGTTGTTTATAATGTTCATCTACACCGAGAACCCAAGGATAGCGAACGAAGCACAAAGAGGAGGATTTATAGTGACCGATAATCCGATTCGATGGGGGAATGGGTCAGCACAGCGACGACAGCGTACATATGTGTGATACGCTTGGGGATTTGCTCTCCTAGTAAGTGTGTAACCTGCTCTCTCTCACTCTCATTCTCTCGAAAATTTTTCATCCGAAGCTTTCTCCGCTCTCTTTTCTCTTGTGTATCCTTGGTACATTTTTCACGCACACAACGCACGTGCATAAATCAAAGTCAGCGTATGTGTGTCTGCAAGGGAAATCCAATGAAAAGTGTCGATGGAAAGTTTTTCGAACGTTTTGAAAGTTTTCGATTCCTTTAGGATTCGCGCCTATGTATGAGCACAAGGCAAGGATTCAATGAATGTCTCGAAGAAACGTGCAAGTTTTCCCTGTGGTGAGATAACGAGTTTTTATCGTACGAAGCAAGAAAGAGCATAAAAAAACTGGGACTTAAATATACGAGGTTAATAATCGAAAATACGAGAAAGAGCGACGTACTCGCTAAAAGCTCAAAGAATGAAAAAAATAAACGTGCCCGCAAGCCAATGGCTGTGAGATAGGTGGTCATTCCGGGCTTCTCTTTAGTACCGTCAGAGCAGCGAACACGCAGCTGGTATAAAATAAAGATACGAGGAGCCAGATGAGCCACCATCAACTAGACGTTTCGCTCGGTGCTATCTATCAAAAAAAAAAGAAGAAAAAGAGAGATAATGACGTGTATTTATGTACTTTCCCTCTTTATTCTTTTATTTCAGTATTTTTTTCAATGATACTTCTCGCTACGTAAGTCTTGTTATACTTCTATCGTCATTTATATTTGATCGAACAAAATGAATTTGATGAGTTGAATTATCTAATCTTTTATCATCGTGGCAAGAGAGAAAGCCATCAAATAATTATCAATTGTGTTCAATTACAACGAAAAACGAATAAAGAAAAATTTGAATTTGACGGTACCAAATGAGTAATAGAGAAACACGTCTCTCCTTAAGGACACAGTAAAGCGTGCAAAATAACACGTTCCTGTGTAGTTCTCTCGCTGTCTATCAAAGCGCATATAAATAAGCTTTGCCCGCAGGAGCACACATCGCGAGAGCACGTTACGAGGTGCTTGCGTGCGCGCAGATTCAAGTGGGCGAAAGAGAGAGAGAGAGAGAGAGAGAGAGAGAGAGAGAGAGAGAGAGAGAGAGAGAGAGAGGTCTTTACGAGTGTGCAAGCTTTTACGACGCACGACCGCACTGATATAATTGAAATACGTTAAGGGAGGCATGAGTGCTTCATTGTAGATTTTATCTTGATCTTTGATGGCAAAAAAGACATTATAGCTTAATTAATGAAAGAGGATTGGTGAGATGTTACCATTACTAAAAATTTAACCCAAGTTTTTATTTAAAATTAGCTCTTTTTCATCTATTGTTCTGGAAGTCGATTGGAGTAAGATCGAAACTGAAGAAACTTTGATTATATAAGTTTCAAACATTTTTTTACGAAGCTTGACTTTCGTTGTACGACGCGTATAATATACAAATTTTACGAGTGCGTAAAATCTCTAATAGCTTATGAACAAGCTTGTTAAACTTTTCTTTAGTATTTTACGTTTGGAGAAATTGATTTTCTCGAGTTTAATAACATATTATATCGCTTGCTAATAGCATAGATGAGGTATAACGATATTTTGCTGGAAATATTGATGGACCAATACTATGTTATTGTTCAATCAAATTCATCGTGATATTTTGAATAATTTCTTTGTACTTTTTGTAGCTAAAATAATATATTAATTGTAAATGTGCGTAATAATATAATAAGCAGTATTGATAATGATTTAAAATATAGAATATTAGGTGAAAGTAGTATAAATCGAGTTTAGTCAGACGCGAGACCTACACCTAAAAAGAGACTACGAACACGCCAAAGAAACGCGTGACTCACCTGGCAAACAGCTGACTGCTTTCTCCTCGTCGGAGCATTTTTGCGTGAGCCAAAGGTAATCGAACCACTTGATGACCTTGACTTGTAGATGGCTCGGAACCCTTCTCATGCGCATATAAGTTTTAACGCCATCGAGCTTGGCTGGAAGAAAAAAGAAAATGCTTTTATTTGCTCACCCATTCTTAATTTAGCTCTAAATGTTGTCTTCACTTGTTTGAATAACTGGTATGTGTGCATAATCACCAGTCAAATATATATGTTCTCGCTTATTTTAGTCTTCTTTTTCCCTTTTTTTATTTCTCACCCGCCCTGAAATACTCCAGAAACGGAATAATTATGCTCGACGACGTGACTGACTCTTTCTAGGTCACTTTTCTTTTTATACTTTTTCTCTCTCTCTCTCTCTCTCTCTCTCTCTTTCGTCTCGTGATTTGTTTCTGTTTTGCAAGGGAAAGTAGGGCTGGGAGTAAGATTACTTTTTTTTACTTCTGCTTCTTATAATTACGACAGGTATCCTACCAAATGATAATCGCACCGTATTCGTATTGGAACGTTCCAAGGAAACAATGCTGTCGTAACTCCTTTTTTGCGAGAAAAATTGAAAAACAAGAATCGCAAAATAAATCGTTTGGCTAATTAAGATCTCTGAGATTATTATTTTTTATCACACGAATACCTGAAGTGTAGTGGCAAAATATACTTGAGCCTACATTCACAGCTATAGATACTAATCGCGCGAAAGTCCTCCCAACTTACCGGAAAATATCAACGAGCCTCCTCCGTTAATAAGCGTAAGAGCACTCAAGAAAAATCCACTATCGTCGTATAATCCATCGTCATCATGCACTCAAACCGTCCTTCGTCGTTGGTTCTTTCACTTATCTCGCCGCTGGATTTCATTAGCGGTAACTTTATTAGCGCGCAAATATTTGTCTGGCTGTGGATATCGAGTGTCGAACGTGGGATGACGGCGAGGATCCATTAGAAACGTTCTCTCTCTTTCTCTATTGATTTTCTGAGCGCGTTGCAGACCCCGTCGATATCTAACACGGTGTTGTTAATTAAAGCTTTCTTCTTTTTTGTTCCTTTATCTCGAGCTTCTCTACTACTAGAATCGAGTGTTGCTCGCGTGGAAAATTAGTTGAGATTATCCCGTGCGTTTGCCGTTCGCGCGGGAGTTATGAGTGAACGAAACGAGGTGTGCCTAATGAGAGTAAATAAGCTGTTCGTCGATGATTTTACTCGGCTATTGCTTGTGAGTGGCTTCATTCAATGAGAATTCCATTCAAAGCCTCTTCAATTCTACACGAAATAAAGTATGAACGACGAAAGTCGTGTGACGCAATCAATTGTTCCACGTCTTTTTGTGAATTTCCAACAATTTTCAATCACAGACTTCGACGTGAAAACTTCGAAGGCGCGAATTTTCGGAGATTAATTTTCTATTTACTATAGATTACTCGTTGCCAATCTAAAATTCTGTAGCAACGTATTATCCCGCGTAAATTAATCCACATTGTTTAACAAAGTATTACGTTTCACTCGGCTGCATTATATAACACAATACCCTTTATGTTTCAACAAAAATGTTCATTGAATTCATTGTTATTTGCGCAGCCAACGAGGAAAATCGATGCCGATTATGAAAACGATAACTAATCGAACGAATTTTGCTCTCCAAATACGTACCCACGTACGCATGTGGACGGGCGCGTAAACGAACAAGTGTTCCAATGAAAGCGGTCGTTTAACTAGCGGTCTTGATTATTCGCTCGAAATTGCATGGAAGATGCGAGAGGAGGAAAATTATCGAAAACCAAATTAATAGTAGAATCAACGACGACAGCCGTGCTAAGGAGGGAAGGCCCTGTATAGCGTTGCGCACGATGTGAGAAAGAGAAAAGCCGAGAATAGAGAAATACAGCCGCAGGGGAGTATTAAGGTGAGGCCCGACGGGTATGATTGCAACTGAGGTGAAACTAGAAGCATTTTAGTCAGCTTCAAGTCGCTTTTGATATTTTAGGATTTGCAACAGTTCGTGCTAGAAACTTATACAATTGACATTTTAATCGACAAATTGAAAAACTTAATTTATCGTTGAGCATTTTTTTAGCTCGGTTTACAAAGAACTTGTAAACAATAAACGTTTATTTGTATAATTAATCAAAGATCAGTGAGCTATTTTCGGTTGTGGGAAACCATGGTTGAATCATATAGAAGACTGTTTTGTCGAGACAAAGCGAGGCGGAGAAGGAAAGAAGACGATCCTTTGAAGCAGGCGAAATTCTACTCAAAGGAGTGCGTGTTGCAGCAAATCGCAAAAACGTCCTTGCTGGCAGTCTATATATACCTGTATTTGTTTTCTTTCCTAACTTCATCCTAACTGTTTTATACCGTTTTATTATTTCAAACTCGCTAATCTGTTTCGTCGGAGAACTATTATTCCACGAAACACTTTATTACTTTATTAAAATGAGTCCGACTAAACGGCTGACGTCGTTTCCTTATTTATCCGCGTTTCACGCCGTACCGCTAAAAGCGATTTAGCTGAGCTTGAGGTGATGTTTAGAAAGATTCGATTAAAATAATAAACGGGTTATCTTTGATACGGTTGGCTTCGAGAGCTTTAAAAATTATAGCGTATAATTTGAATAAAAAATAAGTATTTGAGGGGCTACTGGTAAACGAGGATACATTTTGCGATAAGATTTTTAATGATTAATCTTGGTTAATTTGTAATGAACTTTGTCGAGATGAACTCGTTCCCGTTGCCTCTTTCAAAAGTTCGTTATCTCCAGGGAACGTAAAATAAACGTAAAACAGTGGGATTAACGAGTCAGATGACGGAAGAAGAAGATGAGAAACTTTATTACGACAAGTATAAAGATACAAAAAAAGTCGAAATGACAAACAAAAAGCATGACAATATAGAGGAACAAAAGTAATATTTCAAAAAGAATTTTTCAGGCTTGAAAAGTCCATTTCACGTAAATTATAGAAGAGATAGAGCAATAAAATACAGAAACACGCGTATCCGTTGAGAGACAGTAAACTAAGTACGGAATTCCGCGATGCGACGACGAGACATTGCCGAAGGAAATGCCGAGAGCACAAATATATATATACATACACGTATATATACATACATAGCTCATCTCGTTTGGCCGAATAGAAGTAACCAAGCGTCCATATGCGACGTGGCAGTTCGTTTTAAAGCTTCGTCACCCGTATTTCTCTCTCTCTCTCTTTCTCTCTCTCTCTCTCTCTCTCTGTACTGTTGGATTTATTTCTGAAAGCCGGACCTATTGTTTCGTATTCGTGTTTCGTTGCACACATACCCTTCCCTTTCCATTCTTCTTTGCTTAATAAACATTTTTTTTGCGTTTTCCTCGGGCACAAGCAAAGTTCTTTTCATCTTTTTAAAGTCCTCGATTGTTTACGCTTTTATAATTATCGTGGCTTTTTTTCAACTCGCATGTGCGTTTGACATACGCTCGGGCACACACACGTAGTCGAAAAAAATCTTTTAATACGACTTGTGTATTTTGTTTATTTTGTTCTCCATTTTCCAAAAGTCTGCATATTTATTTGATAGCGTAATTGACCGAATATCGCGAGCTCAGGTTACGATTCATTGAATTTGTTTGTTTGGCTAGCGAACCAATTCGGCACGTTTTTGATCGAGCGCACAAGAACATCCGTAACACGCAGCAACGATTCATTCGGGAATGTGCCTAGGTTGTGTGTTTGTAAATAGGTGCGTGTGCGTATGCGAGTGCACTTTGTACTATGAGCGATTAGCTCCAAATCGCCATTCGGATCGTGCTTAATAAGAATTATGCGCGACCGCGTTTGCGTCGTTATTAACGCATTTGTGAAAATTCTAAATGATAGATAATGCTATAACGTTCGGATTATTTTTACGTTTCTTTTATAATAACCGCTTTGTTTTTGACTCGGTAGGTTTTCAATGAAGAAATCAATAAATCAACAAATATAAGCAATTATTTTACATTGAAAAAGAAAGAGTGAAACTTATCCGATTGTACGATTAATTACATCAATTTTCTCGCGTGAAAAACAAAATCACTTTTACGTCAACACTTATCTAAACCACAAAAAAGATTTCATCAAAATTCAAACGAGCTTTTGACGTTCCCGCTTCCATTAGCCCCAATTAAAGGTTGAAAAAAAGATAAAAATGAAAAATTACAAAAAACGCCCAATGTTGGTGAAGCTTTCACCGCAGGCACGCGCGATGGGCATTAAAGAGAAGGATAGAAAGGGAGTTAGTACCCTGTGTGGTACCCCGTAAATATGCGAGACCGAGGCCAAGCTTGGGATTCCACGGGATAAAGGACGTGAGCGAGTGAGAGCGATAGCGCATTGTGCTCTATAACCATGCACGACCCTAGCTACAAAATATATGTTTTACAAAGTATATTTTTTTTATTTTTATTGGTTCGATCGCCTTCAGTTTTTTATTCGACTCAAAATGCAACGAGAGAGAAGAGAGCGCTGACGTGGAAATCGCTGCGTCGATAGTTTCGCGTTTGTATATTGTTATTTCTATCTGATAAACAAATCGACAGGATTTTCCTGTTTTTTTCTCTCTCTACTTTTTTTTTTGCTGACAAACGTATCGGTATATACAGCATAAAGACTCATACGCCATTGGAAAAAAATCGCATAACGTAATATCCCATTGGCAGCGGTACGTATACACACGCATGGCGTGTAGGAGAAGACAATAAAACGCACGACGTATAAATCGTTTCGCTTGCTACTACTGCTGGTTCTGCAGTTACATGCCGCGTTACGGTACTTAGCGGCGAAAGCGGAGATACAGTTATTGTCGCACGTACACTCTCTCTCTCTCTCTCTCTCTCTCTCTCCCTCTCTCTTTCTCTTCTCGTCGAACCTTATGCTGAAAGCAGACGTTGCGTGTCGAGGTTTTGCCTTTCTGAGAGTAGAGTATTGAAGTACAAGTTGAATATATATGCTGCAATACGTGTACACTATTTTATGTCGCGTACCCGGGTCGTGGAATTATATTTCGAGGTGACGAGGTGTTTCACTCGACCAAATATTTTGGATCGCCATGGCTGATCAAACTCGGGCCTGATCTGCTTGAAGGTACAAAGCGTGCCTTTACACATTCTTCTTTTTTTTTAATATTTCGACGATATTCATATGTGACGTATAACGCACAGTACTAGTTGTGTCGTTATTTTTGTATTTTTGTATTGATTGTTGATTTGTTAATTTCTATATAATTTTACTCGTGGTCGAGCAGAGTCACGCAAATTGATAACAAGTATTTAAAAACCTTTCGTTACTATTCATTAATGCATGAAATATACTGTTTTCCGTAAACCACCACTCTATTCGTAATCGTGTTTCACTAATTTGCCAGTCCAATGAATTCTCTCATAGTTTCCCCCGTACAACAATAGCATATCGCATGTCAAATTGAAAAATGTAATTATCGTATTCCTCAATAGACATCTTACACTTGAGAAATTCTAACGTGACAACCACTATCGCACGTATGTCGTATAAATTATTTGAATATACGTATTTCGCTCGTTCCGGGTCAAATCATTAATGTACAACTATATCACCGAGCAATCAATTCGCACAGCTGCGTAAATACAGTTGGTTTAACGCGGTTGCAAGCGCGAGTCTTCAATTTAATCAGAGCAAGATACGTTACTACTTCTGCGTCGAGTACCTCAATAAGTCAGCAAGGCATCGAATGGGCGTTTGCTCACTCTCTCATCGTATTATTCCGTGCGCGTAGTCTATATATAAAGACGACGAAGCAATCCACTCAGCAGTGCACCGAGAAAAGTTCAAAGCGAAAAAAGTCACTCGTCAATTCAACAATGCCAATGTCTTATTTACAAGGCTACACCTTCCTCCGATAAGTTTCTAATGCTCGCGCTTCGGAAACATTGATCGTTATATAGCGACGAGAAAAATAAGCGTCACGTTGTACACCTGAAAAATTTCACGGTATATCGCGTTTGGTCCAATTTAAATTGAACGTTTCGTCGATTGCCGATAACTGGAAATTGAAACGGATCGTGTATACGTGTAAGGTTGCGCTATATTTTTCTTTCAAACTCTTTGATTGATTGCTTGATTAGTTTCGAAGCTACTACGCGCCCGGAAGCTTCTGTCTATCTCTTGGAAGATTATCTAAAGCTTTTAATTTACCGTGAAAGTGGCAATAAGCTTGTGACAAGGATTATTTTTATGGTTTACGTCGTCACTGTTAAGTCTCCGAGCTTCGTGGATTTTTCTTTTCTCCAGTTCATTTCTCAACAGTTTTTAAGCTCGGAGAAACTGTAGCTTGCAAACCGATTTTGCAACCACTTTTTACGGTGAAATTTAAATTCAGAATTCGTTCGTCAAGTCTACAACAACAAAATCTGACGTAAATGTAACTTTTCTATTTTGAAAACGAAATAAAAACGAGAAATGCACGCAAGAAAGAACAACAAAGAATCGCATTATGAGCCCGCGTTCACGTCAAGAAGAAAGAACGAAAGACGGAAAAAAGTCACTTTTAATTTTCACGCACACACTTGCACAAAGCGAAAATCCTCGAGGGGCTATATAACCAGCGTCTTATCACAAAGCAGATCGTTTAACAACCCAACCGCGCAGCAGGTACTGCAGGCTCTTTGTTCTCACCGCGGGTGGTCGACGATAAAGAAATTCTCCTTTTCCTTTCTTTCTCTCGTGTGTATATTAATGAAAGAAATAAAAAAATTCTTATTTAGAGGCAGACTCATCGATCAATTTCACGGCGTCGATACGTGCTAGCCTTGACAGCCGATCAAATCAGCAAGATTCGAGGTAATAAATACAAACATTGATTGTAGAGCACAGTGAATTATGCGAAATTGGCACTTTCAAATAAAAAGAAAAATCGTGTCAACGAAGGAGAAGTAAGAGGAACGTAGCCTGTTCGGAAATGGATGGTACATACGTTTGAACTTTCTCTCTTCCTCGTACTCCCTCGCGCGTATCCATCATTTTTTGTTTCGATCTCAAGCATGATGGAGTTCCGAAAGCATAAGAAGCTGACTCGATCGCTTCATCTTTCTAGTAAGAGAGCTAGATCAAATTGAAGGGAACGGAGAGGGATGTTCAATATCGCGCGCAGAGCGTATGTAGAGAACCTTATCCTTTGGCAACGACGAGCGCGCGTGAGACTCGAAAAAGTTGCAAGCACGTTGCTTAAATTAGACGCTCACATCTACCGACGAAACTTTTTTTTTACCGCTATACCCCTTCGTTTAGTTTTTTACAACTTTGGCATGCAAGTTTGCTACTTCGTAGACATACAAAAGAAAAGTTACGATATACATTCAAGGCACGCGAGATTGGAAATTGTTTCCTTCGAGTTGATAAAACTGTCGTACGTAAAATTACACGTTAAATATCAATTCAGAGCTGGATCGTGTTTACGTTGCTGTATAAACTGTCGATGTTATGTGACTTTTTACGTACAAGAGAGTTTTCGTGTATCTTTTATAAAAATAAAATAAAAAAGAAATCGATAAAGCAACATTTACGTTGGTCACTTTCCGACAAGGTAAGAGAAGAGAGAGAGAGAGAGAGGGAGAGAGAGAGGAAGAGTGGCTCTACTCTTCGAGGATTGATTGCATGGATGGCATCGCTCCAATTGCGATTATCGCCTTAATCCTATCGCACCCAGTGAACCGTGTACGTATATACATATATGTACGTTCGATCTACGTTAACTAATGGTGGGAATTACGCGCATGAGAATCGGTGAGAATTAGTTTGAGCGTCTCCCTCTCTCTCTCTCTCTCTCTACGATAACGCCAAACTCCTATCCCCTGAATATAGCTTAAACCGTTCGGTGTCTTCTGTGCGCGTGAGTGTCTCTATCATTATACGTACTATTTAGTGTGGTTGTATTTAATGGATAGGAGTTCATTTCGTTAACGTTTCTTTTTTCAAAGGACAAGATTCGTTTATAATTTTATCTTGATTAGGCTTGATGTGTTTTATTTTATGATTTGCTAGGAAGATGTGCTAAATAGTTTCCGTTAATACTCGATAATCATTTTGTTTAGCAAAATAACTTTTTATTCTATTTTTCTCAAATTCAACGTGAAGTAAATCACTAATTTAATTCTCGCGCGTCACTCGTGCCATACTCAAGTTTAAAGATGTCCAAGGAGCATCTTCTAAATGCATTCCACCCATAAAATCTCCGACGGAAGAAAGAAAGAGAAAGAAGTAAAAGGAAATCAATGTTTTTTTCCCCGGACGTTGAGCTTGATAATCCAGCGACGATGGTATAGGCTAAAAAAAAAGTTCGATGCTTAACATTTTAAGAAGATTCCCTTTGCTAAAAGTTCGAGGTGGCTCTCTTTTCTTTCCCTCGGGCGTGTCTAATGCATAATATTGCAGATGAGAGAGCTAAAAGCATGCGCGAAATCTCGTAAAAATAAAAAGTTCCCTCTTCCCTCACCCGACCCTTTCGTGTGTTGAAAGCTGTGCTACAGCCAAGATTGCCAAGAAGCGCGACTACGCGATCGTCTCATGGCATTTAATCTAAGCAACTCGGCGTTTAAAACAAGGCTCTCTCTCTCTCTCTCTCTCTCTCTCTCTCTTTCTGTCATTCTTTGCTGTACATATGTATATATATATATATATGAATCTCCAAGACAATTGGCCGTTGCATGGGATGTGCATGCTATGCTGTAGAAAAGAAGAAAACTGCCATATTTCTGTACGTGGAGTAAAAATTGGCAGTTTTGCTTGATGACGAGCTATATTTAACATCTTCCGCCAATTCGGTCACAATATTATTTCGTTCGAGGACGAACAATTTTGCTGGTTATCGCATTAACAAGGAATTTGAAAAGTATAAAAGCTCTTTTGTTTGGCTTTTCAAGTTTTCAAAACAATTTCGCCAACAATAGTTTGAAAAGACATCTTCAAAAAGACATCGCCAAAAGTCATACATAGTGTACACGCAATAACCGTTTCTTTGGAAGTACATAACTGCGACAGTTCTCCCGTGGAATCCTTTATCGAAAACTTGGCAAAGCCATCGCACTTTACAAAGTATATGTTACAAACTGGAACAAGATAATTAACATGCAATAAAGGAGACAAACGTCTTCTCTGTGGACAGAAAATAACATCCTTTGCGATTGCGAGTCTAAAATTACTTTTTAAATAGAAATCCCAATGGATAAAAAAAATAAAATAAAATTATGAATATTCCTTACCATACGCTTTGCGCGTAGCAAGAACTCCAATATTAAAGAGTCGCTGTCGTCAACCTCGTCAACCGGAATGCACTAGTCGAAACATTCAACGAAATTAATATACACATCGAAGAGTTGAAGCTGTAGAATGGTAGGGGCGCGGTAGAGGTATAGAGAGAGAGAGAGAGAGAGAGAGAGAGAGATACTCGCGACTCTCGAACGGGAAAAGGTAAAGTCGGCCGGCGGAAACAATTTCATTTGAAATGCATTAGGAAACGTTAGCAATTCCAAAGAGTTTGCAGGGGTAACGAAGTAAGACGCCGTAATTGAACAACTTCCCCGGGATTGCCGTGCGAATTCGCGTGCACCCCTCGGGCACTACGACAAAATTCTTTTTTCCTTCTATCTTTATAAACTTTTTTTCTGACGAAACGCATTTTCTAGACCCGGAAATTTGTTTCGTTTTTGATATTTCCTGACTGTGGCTTAAGGTCGCTGACCGCGGCAATTTTCCAAGAGTCTAGACGAGAAGCTCGCAGCCTCTCCGGAGGGTCGTCCTTCTTCATCGTATATTTTTTGTTCAACCGTTTTATCACACCATGGCTATTCCTAGACTGCCAACGTTGCGTCTTCGTCCTTTTTTTCTCTCGCAACGATCACTGAACGCAAGGTACGTTTTACGTAAGATAGGAATTGTTTGAATCAGCTTTACGCTCGAATATATTCGAATACTTTATTGTACACGTTCGTTTTGCCAAGAAAGGTTAACGATTCCCACGCGCCAGCGAACTTCAAGTGGAGCTTGATATATAAACTTATTGAAATAGCGTTATAATTTGCGCTAAGTGTACTATATGAAAAATACCGTCTGACTAAAACCATTTTGTTTCGTTAGCTGATTACTGAGTTCGTAATCGACAGAATTAATGGAGTTTCATTCGACCATTATTCATCTTTAATGTTCAGATTATCAATATATTATTAACCATAAATTTATAAAAAATTAATTAAATGTAATTCCACGTTTCATTAGATATTATTCGACATAAATTTGAGGGCAATTGCCATCGATAATTTCCATCTGCACATAATTTACCCTAATTTCCAACCTAATTAAATACTCGTTAAACGACTAATACGATATATTACTTCGTACTAATCGCACGTTATTACACGAGGAATTAGAGATGAGCGAAAGAAGAATATCATGCACATATCATAAAAATAAGTACGTAAAAATCAATATTAATTGGGAAAACAGCTATTTCGCGGACGACAATTATTATTCGCCATCGGCATATATCCTTTCAATTTGCAACCTTCGTTATTCGCTTGGCTAGCGCAATAGGATTATCGGTGTTAATAATCGATCGTTTTCATCCTCGTGTATACGTATATATATATATATATATATATGTATATACATATATATATGTATATGTATATATATATATATATATATATATATATATATATATATATATATGTATGTATGTACGTATGTATGTATATATACATACGAAAGAGGGAGGGGAGGGGAGGGGCGGATTACAAAAGTGCCGCGAGGCATTGGCCTCGGCATGAATGCATAATAACATACTCGATTAACAACTCTGATGGCTTTTTTTCTTTTGTTTTATTCTTTGTATTTGTATGCCTACATATGTGCGAGAACGTGTGTACGTCTATATGCAGCAGTAGTAGTAGAGAGATTACCTCCTTGGGCCGCGATTGCACCAACGTCCGAATAAAAGGAGGCGCAAAAAGATCGAGAAAGAGACGAATCGTTATGGCGAAGCTCTTCTTTTTGCTGACTGAGCTGCCAACTCTAAACGCCGTCTGCACAAAGCCATTGTTCTCAAGTTGTAACGACAGAACCCCGATGTGATTCTTCTTCTTATACCTTTTTTAAGGCGTTGAAGAGTTATGAAGGTGCCTTATGAAGCGTTATCAGTGGTTGTAAAATTTTTACAAATATGAAGACAAAATGCTTGTGAATAAATGATACGTCATTTTGTTGAGAACTCGGTTATTTTTAGATGTACAGAATATGTTTTTTACGGCACTGTACGTATTTAGAAAATAATAAGTAAGATTATTCAAAGAGATGTTTTATTTGTTACCGTTACCAATTAGATTGTGAAAAGTTCAATTCTAATATTTTTAGTCATTGGTAAATAATACAGAAGACTCAGAAGGGCAGAAAATCAGCATTCAGTGTTATAAATACCTGTTAAAAAACTGCTTTCATCGAAACTTTCAATGATTAAGAAAACATTGTACGCTGCTACATACTCAATAGCAAACGGCTGTACAAAATACTTGGCCTTTCAAGACGAATAAAAAATGGACAACAAATTAATACGACCTCTCAGGGTAGTTATCACGCACAAAGAACACTATTCTATCTCGACCAAATCCTTCGTTATAAATGAAGGCACAATTTTTCTCACTTTTTGAGACTTGCACAAGAGAAAGAGAGAGAGAGAGAGAGAGAGAGAGAGACAGCAGGGGGCGCGGAGGGAGTGAAGAAGAGATAAATCGATTCTTTTGCAGTGTGAAAACATCTCGCATAAATATTAACCATTCATGGATAAGTGACAATAAAATTCGCGTTTCCGAAGATAACGACTATGTACGTGTGCGTATGTCTGCGTTGATTTTACAACGAAGACTTTTGCTTCTCGGTCTGTGTTGCGTTTTAGCGTATCGTGCTTGTGAGGGCTTTTGTTCAGAGCTCGCAAAGGGAGTAAAGTTTCGAACTAGAAAACGAGAGCTTGCGCACGCGCTCGCTGAGAGAGACATTTTTGTAAAATACAAACGATCCGAAAATTTTTGTTCGTTTGTTAACATTTCACTCGAGCACACTTGTAGAAGATAGCCTTCTACTCTTTTTTCTATTTCTTTCTTTCGGATGCAAGTTTTTTTATACGCAACAGAGCGTATACGCTTTAAATATTTGCAGATGCGCGAAACAAGCGACGCAAGTATTAATTTTATTTCAAGAAAATAACACACTGGGGA
Source organism: Chouioia cunea (assembly GCA_030064505.1). Classification (NCBI taxonomy): domain Eukaryota; kingdom Metazoa; phylum Arthropoda; class Insecta; order Hymenoptera; family Eulophidae; genus Chouioia; species Chouioia cunea. Next base: position 9,914,725 of record JAOPFQ010000001.1, on the reverse strand, counting down.
AGTTTTTTATACGAGTGTACGCTGGACCACGAGGGAAAAAAAAAGTTGACGAATTTTTAGTACGAAACAAAAAAATTTTACGTGGATGTTCACATGCGAGTTACAAAATACCCAGTTACCGCGTAAATAACAATTTTAAAGTTTCGTTAATAAGTTTAGCAAAAAAACCCTACATTTTAATGAAATATCCCAGTAGCTGCCCGACCGAAAGGGCAAAGCTATGCAGATACGAGGTTAGAAGTAAAAAGAAAAAGAGGGCAATAATATGCTGAGTAATCTTGTAAATCCTATCCCTTATTGATCATTCGATGTATTTTACATAAAAGGCGGAATTGGAAAGAATGTAGCCAGACTGAAAATGTATCTTGCAGGAAAAGCTTATAAGCGTATATTATCGGTGAAGAGAAAGGAGAAAGGACGAAAAAAATTGAGAGACATTATGCCGAATGAAGAAAGCCAAGCGTTGGATGAATAATTCAGTCGGAGTGCCGAAGATTCGGAAGGCAATAGAAAGATTTGACGGGTATGCGGTCTATAGTGGCGTGCCAAGATCTCTCAGAAATCCAGTCAATAAGTTCAATTTTAATATTTTACTGCTGTATTCAATGCTCAAGAGATCTTACGTGAAAATGCATAAAAAAGAGCCTTCTCTTGCATAACACCCGTAGATGCTTGAAATTCTTACGAAGAAATTATATTGCTACTGTAGTCTGCAAAAATACGTACCAGCTTGAAGTCTATAATTATATTAGAATTCTAATATATTACAAAGTGATTTAGAAAAATCCTAATTTAAAAAAATAAGGGAACCGAAGAATCTATAAGAACGAAAAAAAATAACGTGAGAGAAAATAAAAGTACCCCACATTAACTAAAGTCAACGCGAACAACAGCACTACTCCATCAACTTTCAAAAACATAGTGAGTATGGACAAACTTGAGAAAGCGACCCTATATATATTATACATATGCACAACACACAGTTCTCGTTCGTTCAAAGAGTCAAGCGTGTGAAAACAAATCAAACAAGCATTATTTGAAAAAGTTTCTAGCCGAGCAGACGACGACGGGTCAGTTTATCAGGCGACACACGAGGAATGCTACCGCACAGAGCACTGCGCCAACGTATCCGTCTTATTCGCGGCAACCGAGGGAGAAAGTGTCGACGTTTCACCCATGAAACTGCGCGCGCTCGAAAAAGTGCAACGACCGTAGAATGATCTTTGCGAGACTAGCTATCAATAGAGCTAGTACAAATAATGTTTTCTTTGCTAGATATGCTCTTGAATAACTTACCGATTAATTTCAATAATGTACATAATTAATTGTATGCGTTTTCATAATTTTGCGCCTTTAGCTAAATTAAATGAAAGCATCACGAAGCAATCTGCATAAAGCTTCGTTTAACTTTAATCGAGCAGCGGGTAACACGCATCAATTGTGAATACGTGAATTATTAGCTCGAGCGTACAACACAACCGGCTCGTTAGAATATTGCCGCTAATTTATCGCTTTGACAAAGATTGCACTAAAATAACATTTATTTCAAGCCCTTTTCCCTTTTCCGTGTTGTTCACGGTCCACTTTCGATGAATAATTAATGAGACAGTTTATCATAATTCGATTGGAATGTTATACCTGCTCTCTTTCGCCACTGCAAATTACGTGAGATTATGGCAATATTTGCATTACGAACATCCTTTGGGCTCTTCTCAAGTCGACTCAATAGCTCTAATTTAAACGTTACTTTGTTTTTTCATGGAAATCATCTGCATTTGCATTCAATTTTATATGATAACGGAAAAAAGATAAATAAATAAAAGGATCGTCGAAAATATTTATTCAGCGCGCTAGTAGAGTATGAAAGTTAAATGAAATGCAAATTTTTTGTTTTTACATTTGTTAGAGTTACTAACAAATATTGCATGGAGCATGAAATAAAAAAAACACCGCATAAAGGCGTCAGTTGTCTCACGTATAACCCATGCACGTCGAAGATGCATCCATAAACATTTTACGCACGCGAACGAAAAAAAAAATAGTTCAGTCCGTGGCTATATGGCAAGTTTTTTTGCTTTAGCTCTGTCTCTGTCTCTCTCTCTCTCTCTCTCTCTCTCTTTCGCACTCACAACGATGACGTCATCGCGCGCTATTTTTAACTGTGTCCCGCAAGCTATGCGGGTCAAGCAACTCCCGGGGACAAAAGCTCTTTTTCTCTTTTTCTGTGTGCAGAGCCAGATAAATTTCTCGATCGGCCAAGCAAGCTTCTCTCTCTCTCTCTCTCTCTCTTTCCCTCTCTCGGTTGCGATAGCCAAGATTTTTGTTTGTTTGCGCAACGGATGTATTTCGAGTTGCTTGCTTTTTCGATTTCACCGTTGAGATTGCGTTTCTTCGACGAGCTTGAACACTGACAAAAAATGCACTTCGGCTGTCATTCGAGTTTACGACGCGACAAGGGGAATTTTTGTTTGGCTTTTTTTTTCTCGTCTAGATTTTGGAGCGCAACTTTCGAACGATTTAGCCCCGGAAAGATATTACGTTGCTGTGAGAGGAGTTTGCAAGCTCAACTTTTCATTCTATAAAGGTTATTTTCTTTGTTGATAAAATTGAATTTGACGAACAATTTTCAAAAAGTCCATTTAACGTTTATTGAATTCGATATTTATCATCGCGAATGATTAAGAAAAGCCTACCCCATTATATTCTTACAGACAGATTGATTCTCCGTTTAAGCTTCTCGTGCACGTAGACGTATTTAAGCCCAATAATTTATCTCTATTTCTTTCTGTTATATTTGGTCATTTGAGTGTGTGCTTGTATTCAAAGGGGAAAGGAGGATCTGATGCATAAAAGATATATATATATATATATATATATATCTATTCATATAGCTCGAAAGCGCACGACCTTATGAATGTTTGATGACGATTAATAGAGGCCAATCTGTGATAGAGCATGGAAAGCTCGGCACCGCGCGCGTGAGATAAAGACGAAATCTTATTTATGATTTATGCGCTATATCGAATTACGTGATTTATGATAGAAATAATCACGTTGGATTACGACGCCCAATTTGCGATGTCATTGCGATAAGTAAATCTCATTTGTGGCTTTTCGAAAATAAATATTAATTTGTCTATTTGTACACATGAATATAGCAAAACAAAACTCTCTTTTTCACGGAATAACTTACCGCGACAAAAAGAGAAAACGAATAGTGTATGATTGATCGATTGTTAACCCGTATTATTATGGTCAGGCTTTGTTTGAAACACTTTATTTGCCAGTCAACTATATTCGACATATATCTGAATGCAGTGTTAGGAGAAATTAACAATGCATTAAGTTGAATTATTCCGTCAAATGCGAAGTCTCTCTTACCGTTTTTTTGTAAATTGAGAATACGATGACTTTACGATGAGAGTAGTAGCTTACGTTTTGTAATTCAACGTTAGCATAGTGAAATTTTGCAATAGAAATTGTTAAATCATAACGACGTCGAAACTATTATTTCAATGACTGTTTAATCTTTCAATAACTACTCATATTTCAAAAATATTCGATTGAATTTACCGAATCATTTATGTAGCAATATAAAAAAATATATCATCTCAACAGTAATAAACGAAATGGAATTTTTCAATAAAATCATAAAACTCTCGATGTCGTAATAATCCTACATACATTCATTTCGCTATCCGAACAAGAAAAAGAAAGAACCATCATCGAGAATCGCGTATCTCGTCGAGGAGTAAAAAAAGGATTGGAGAAGGGCTCGAGAAAAACACGCGAAAAAGTCGCTAAGTGCAAAGGATGCGAGCTACGAACGCGCGCCACCGTGGAGAAATTCAGTGGCTCGTAGGACAACGATCCCTATTTTTTCTTTTTTTTTTCCTTCGTTCCACTTTCACGCCGAGGCGCCCCGTTCATAAAAGCAGATATCAATGACCTCTCTTTTCGCGCATGCGTATGATAAATCGAATTCGCCATCTTTTTTCTTTTTTTTCAGTCTGAATGAACTCGCGTGAGAGAGAGAGAGAGAGAGAGAGAGAGAGAGAGAAAGAGATCAGAAGTCGGCAAAGTTACTTTGTTTCGAGCGGTTTTCCCCATACTGCCGTTACTGCAGGCTTGTTTTTTTATAGAACGTGCACAAGCAATGCACTGCTTGGAAATTTCATGGCGAAGTTTAAGTTATATACAGCTGAAAAGTCTATGACAACGGCAGACAAACTTCATCGAGGATAATAATTGTTTCAGGGCTATCTAATGGTTATCCGAGTTACGCAAAGTACTGTCAACGTACGCAAGTAGAGGAAAAATTTTGAGATCTAATTAAAAAGTAATTAGACCAAAACCGCTGCGAGCAACTCTTTCAGTTTCTGCTCCAAGTTGCTTTACAAATTACGAAAAGTTCTCGAGAAGATGATCAAATTATCCATCTTAGCTGCTTCTGCATTATAATAATTTCATCTCATATTAATGTGTAACTTGACCATTTAAACGATTAAAATTAGATGCTGTAAATTCGCGGTCTATGTTATTACGCGCAAAAGCTCCCTTACGAGTTCTTTTTATTCGACCAATATACTTGTATCCTCCGACCTTCAATTACATATAGGCGAAACCCCTTAAGAAAAAGTGAACACGCGCATAATAGTTCGAAGGTTCTTGTAGGACAAGAATAACTTGGCATCGCATCATTGCGTATCGTCATTACGGGTCAAGGCTGTAGTTGAGCTTACGTCTATTCGCACACGCGAGAAATCACGTGAGGACGCATTACAGGGGAGGGGGGATTAGGGTCGACTTGAAATTGATACAGTTACGAGGTCTCATACAGGCGAAATTGAACCGGTGAAATAAGAGTGATGCTTCTGGCAAATGCATGTTTTCTCGTTACTCTTAAATTCTTTTTTGTAGTTAACATTTATGAATTCGATAAAATGTGACGAGAGCTGAAACGCTAACGAGATTTTTATTTTTGTTTTGTTTTTTCGGCGGAAGGGGGAGGGGGTAAACGACATGAACACAATTCTAGGTCGTTTATTTTCAGCACGCACCAGTTTTTGTGTTGTAAAAAAATGCATTTTTTTGGCCGAATATAAATACCTTCATTTTTCACATAGCCATTTTTTTACTAAAAAAGAGGGCAAAACAACGAAGACAATTATAAATTTAAACTTACGCGTTACAAATGGTCTGATTTTTTATCCATTCTGTAACTCACCTGAAACAAACAAGACAAAATAATCTTTAGATTGAATAACCAAAATCCTCATTTGTAACATATGAATTTTTTCAATACTCTGCAGACCGATGTGATAACGTTCGTAACCACGAGAACAATTGTATATAAAAAACATTGCATTTGTATTTCCAAACCCAAAAATAAAACACTAAGTCAACCATTGAAGAAGACACAAACGTTAATGGATTTCAACGTTGTAAAGTCAAATTCACGCACAGCATTACGTGTACGATGTAAATCCGTGATAATTAAGCTCGGTCAGCGGAGAGGAATAACAAAAAAAAATAAAAAAAGCTTCGGTTTCACAGTTGGGTAGGCGAAAATTGTCTCTGGCACTATACTCTCTCCCTGACCGCAGTGTGCCAGAGGGTACACGATTTACGCGACCATCGTGCCAAAGATATACGGACCACTCTCTTCGGATTCGGTACCCACGAGGCTACACATGCGTTGCAGTAACACTTCTATTATGTTGCCTACTAGCTGTATTTTGTAAAGCGCTTTCGCGCTACAAAATGGATGCGCCAAATTTCCGGTAGGATTATACGAAAGTAAGATATGCGACATTTTTAGTCGGTATTCAAAGAGACAATATGGTTTAAGTACGCTGAATAAATTTAAACGAGAGAATACATTTTCACAGAAATACTCTACTTGTAACAGTAATTCAAGAGCATCGTAGATTTCCATTACTATCAATTTTTTCCACGATTCAGTGGCTTTCTAATACATGTTTCGTAATACATGTATGGCGTTGCACGCGCGCTCACGTTCGCTCGTGATGAAATTGATTCGCCAGCAGAACTTACAACAGCAGCCCAAAATATGAAAAAATAACGTGTAAAAGCGATTACAAGTAATTATCCTTTGATCTCTCCGCCCTGTACACAGTTGGCCTTTGAATTTCACAACGATCGCGTCATAAATTCAACATTCGCAAAGACCAGTTTCCTATATCTACTGGGAGTTAACTTGGCCGGAAACGAAGCCCTCCCTTTTGAACTTGAGTAATCTCTCTTAATTAATAAAGCTCTTTGAGTAAAGTTCACGTTCTCCAACTAGATATGGCAAAGAGATTTCGGATTTTTCACTTAAATACGTTATCACACGATAATAAATATTATTTCTTTGTACTTTCAAGATTTATCCAGGCATGGTGAGATATCGCAATAATAATAGTCAATCGCGAATGCAATAATTCATTCGTACGAGGCTGTATCAAAATAAACTAGAGCATTCGATTAAAAATTGTAATATCGCTCGCCCCCTTCCCCCTTAATCTCAACAAATCATTCAACTCTATTGTACACGGGATCGTTCAATAATAATCAAACATTTATCGTTACATTCGCTATCAGTGACTACGGTATCTCGTATAAAATCGAATCTTAAAGTAGCGTCGTAAAATCAGCGTCTGTTCTTCAAAAGCATATTTTTTTCTTTTTTTATGAAGCACTCGAAAGCAAGCGTTAAAAGATTCGCATTAGCGAGATTCTCTCTCTCTCTCTCTCTCTCTCTCTCTCTCTTACTCTTTCTATACGTAAAATTTGAATTTCAGCTACACTGAAGCGCGCGTAAAACGTAACCCCCATGCACCGTAAAAGCGCTGATTTTACCTCGGCCGCCAAACGACGTGTGAAAGGAGGCACTTTAAATTATGCGACACTATAGTCTTTTACTACTGTGAACGCGGCCAAGAGAATTCTCTCTCTCTCTCTCTCTCTCTCTATAATCCTAGCACGTAGAGTGTGGTGTTTACGCTACGTTGACGTTGGGACTTTTTTTCTACAGGTAATATAATGCTCCTGCACCGCGAGCTTGAAGCGTTTCACGCATCGGCTTGTTTACGATTTTGCATGTAAGTATATGTGCGTGTGCGTGTGTGAATATATTCTCGATATCGATCGCTGTGATTCACCGAATGCCCCACAGGGATGTGTCATGAATATTCATCGAATGATATTATTTTGAATCTGAATAACGATATACTGTTTATTGTATCAAGGAAATTATTATAATCGTATACAAATTTACGTGGTTTCAATTTCGTCAAAATTACTTACATTTGTGAATGGATTTCACGTTATATCATTGATTTATTTCACATATTTAGATAAGTTCTTTTCAAATATCAGTAAGCATCCACTATACCGTTCCAATATCGCCTAAATTTGAAATAACCACAAACAAAAAATTGACTATATGAAAGCGAGCAACGTGATAAACAAGTTGAACGCTTATTATCCTAGCTCGATAATGCTCCCTGTCGTTGATCTATTGCCTCCGGCATCCAAGACAACAGTGACGAACATAATTCACGACGAGACTCACTATACACTGACAGTCGAAAGCAATTCGTGTGTGTAAGTTACATGCTCATTTTTCAAAAACTAACTTTTCAAAAGAGAACAAAAAGCAACATCTCTCTCTCTCTCTCTCTCTCTCTCTCTCTTTCTTTTCTTATGGTGAGTGTAATCACTCGGAAACAAGAGTCTCTTCTTTTCCTCGGTTGCAGACGTTAAGCATTGTTATACAGGGAGGCAAAAGCTAGACAATTCATTTCTATATGGGTATACAGAGAATACCGATGCATACGCAGATGGCCCTTGTGTATTTTTCCCTCTTTTCTCGTTTTTTTTTTATTTTGCTTTTCATTTCATTTTTTTTACAAACGTGCGCTTACATTGGGTAGCCGTCACGGAAGAACTCGCCGTTATTTCCGTTGGCCTCTTTTTTCTCCCACTCGCTTAGCCGAGGGTTGCAACGTATTGCGTGCAAGCGTACCGAAAGAGAACTATGATGCTGGACTGAACGTTGATTCGTTTTACTGAATATCAGTGCAAAACCCGTTGAAAGTGCTTTATAAAAAATTGTATTTTGGACAAGGACGAAATCAAAACAGTCTACGTTCCGTTGATTTAATAGTAGTTTAATTAGAAAATATTTTTTCGATAGCAGTATGAGGTCTTTCCAAAGCTTTGCTTTATCGAGTTTTACTGCTCGTAATTTTTCCTCTACCGGGCAAGTGGGATTGGGTAAACAATCACATTTTTATTCTATCATTTATTTCTCTAGGCACTCTGATAAAATGTTTAATAACACAATTGAAATATTTATTAGTACCTTAATTATTTCATTGACAATAAATTTTGTTGCTTTATAGTTTATAAAATGCTAATTTACAAAATAAAGATTGTTATGATTCTTAGGAGTATCTTAAACGTAATTACTATGCATAAGACAAATACGTATTTTGTTAAATAGACGTTTTGCTAATGTTATTTTACGTGCTTGTATCATCATTTTCATCGTATTATAGAAATTTATATAATTGTAAACTACATTTTAATATTAACGTCAAATCAATAAAAAAATATAATGGTTAACCTCGCAAAGATCAATGTTTACAAACAATATATAGTAATAATATTTCAAGCGGTAATTTCCATTAAATCTTCATATTATCGACAAGCAAAAACAGCCGGTCATCTCATAAATTCCGTTATCAATAAAGCATGTACCACTCAAACGGAGATTTGCTACAATCAAAAACGAATATGAGAAGGCAATGGAATACAACACGAAGAAAATTGCAAACTCACATGCGAAAAAAAGAATCCGCGGATGCTTGAGATATATCTACAAAGTGGGATCCCTGCGGCGGTTATGGCTTGCCAAGCATGCAAACCCGTTGGGTTAAACTAGATATGATCGTGGTTGGAGAGAAAGATTGAAATTTAACGGGTTACGCGGTTATTTCACAATTGTAATGCCTCGAGCATTTAGAATAAAGTTTTGGTTGAGCCATTTTCTAATGCCGCAATCGTTATTCATTGTGTGCAAATGAATTTGCGTGATTCAGTGTGCATCTGGTTTTCCCTCTCTCCTTTTAAGCGAGTTGAAGATTTTTAGTATGCAAAATTCGTTTTCCCTCCAAAACGATGTTTTTATTTACCTTGTTTCTTTTATACAAATTGCAGAATATGAAAAGAGCCATGGCAAATTGGTCATAGCTAATCGTTAAATTTACATGAAATTTAACGGCATACATGCGCACGCTTTGTCTTGATGACAATTTAAAATTGTCGCGGTCTGAATTCTCGCTCGCCTTTCCTCCTAACATTCTAAGTGTACCGCAAAGCATTTCAAATGTACTGTTCTGTGATGGTGGCTTAAAAGCTTCCACCTAACTATAGCTCAAAAGCAAACGTTTCATTCGTTATCGTATAGTTCGCGAATGTATGTTACTTGCGTCGAAAGTTTTGTTATATAATTGGTTCATGACTTACGCGAAAATAATTTCTACAAAACATTATTTTGCAACTGACGTTAAACTGATAATAAACGTGTCATAAACCACTCATTCAAAAATCTAAGCGACCCAACGAGATTCTCAATGAAAAAGGTCTTGCAGAACGCTCAACTCTCAAAATGCAATTAAGTTTATAATTCCCGCTAATGCCAGAGAGGGAGAGAGAGAGAGAGAGAGATTGCAAGAGAGTCGGGTAAAGTTCGTCTAAAATGTTCAACAAGGCAGTAGCAGCAGCCGCGCTCTAACAAACAGCCAACACAACGAAGTTAACTTGCTGAGCTAGAGAAAGAGAAAGAGGGAGAGAGGGAGGGAGAGAAGGAGGGAGAGCGAGAGAGAGAGAGAGCGGAAGGTTTATACGAGGAGGACTAATCACCACCCCTTTGATACCAAGCGAACGACGCCAGCATTAAAGCTATAACATTCGAGAGCGTGTCGAGCGACAAAGAAATGCGAAAGAAGCTTCTAATCATGCTAACACGACACGCCCATTCCTCACTCGCATAGTCTTTGAGACAAAACTCGAGGGCTTTTACGAGCAGTGTGTTGGCTAGAGGGGATGTTAATTTTTATACAACGATGAATAATCAAGAGAAGAAATAAAATTGAATTATACACTTATTATATCTAATAATAAAATAGAACTTGAAAATGATGAGCAATTTTTTTCAAGCCGTTCAAATTCATTTATATCAAATTACTGTCTTGCGTTCTCGATTGAATTCAATGAAAAAACACGTTTTATTTAATATCACATGTACATTTAAATCCAAATTTATTTGTTTTGTATGGTTTACTTTCAAATTTTATTTGTGAATAAAAAAACAAACAACATTTTAGCTAGATACAGAAATAGAGCGCCACCAAAAGTTATACTACCAATTCCAACAAGTAAATAGACTTTAGCTAGCCTCGCGGTTGCTCGTCTTCGTTCGTCGTCGCCGCTGCCGTCTACTGGGATATAAGCTCGAGAGCTTCAAGAGAGAGAGAGAGAGAGAGAACTGCTTCCGGTACCACCGTTGAGGATCCTTCATCTCCAGTTATCTTACTACTACTGCTGTTGCTACTGTGTGTATACCATATACACGCCGCAGGGGCACATTGCAGTTGGCGAAATTACCGATTCGGATGATTGAACGTTTCATATGAACTCCTGACCATTTCCTTCTCCCTCTTTACTACGTCATGCATTAACTGATCTTGCACGGGAGAGGGAAAGATAAATAAATAGAGATGCAGAGATAGAGAGAGAGAGAGAGAGAGAAACCAATCGATATTTTAATGTTGATACGAAGATGGATGCTAATACGGAAATAGACCACAACTAATTCCTATAGATTTGAGAACCCATATTTTTGTACGAGTATATCGTATGCTGGCTAATTTAGTACGAGCCACGAATAGTCGTCAGGGTGTACACGGAAAACAACAATTTAAAAAATTTTGTAACTAGTCAACTACCTTGCGGGAGATAACTTTTTTATTAATTCGCATCGTCATTCAGTTACGGATGCAACTCGCATAAATACGATAAAAAAACCTCGGTGGAAAAAACAATTTTTCCTGACTGATCACATTAATAAAATCAACGTAACTCGACGTCAGAGTACGGCCCACTTGTGTCGACGGCAGTAACAGCAACGTCGTAGTTTCTCTAATTTAACGTGTCTAGCCCTTTTCAGAGCCACGCATGCAAGCCACCACTGGCTGCATAGCAATATGTATATACGTGCGACCGCGATGCACCTGAAGTGCTGCTCTCAGAGAGAATGAAGGACAGCACGACGAAGTGGATAGCTTCGCGTTTTTTTTTTTTTTTTTTTTCAATAATAAGGTTTTTGTTATTTTTAGATCGACCATGTGAGAAGTAAATTGAATAGATAAAATAAGCCTCTTTTAAACAAAAAACTGTTGGATGATCGATAACAGCATCAACTTTGAAATATCGTAATTGAAAAAAATGAAATAAAACAAAAAAGCAAAATGTTATCATTTCAATACGTTGTCTGACTGACTCTTTGATACCGCCATTATACCCAGTGCAATTATTGAACTATAGATAGCAACTAATTTTCCGCAAACGTTTACATTTGTGTATATAATATGGTACAACGGAGAAACTATATAGACAAGAGGTTATTCCGGATTCAGAGAACGCGCACGAGGCTATCATTTGTGAATCTCGATCGGAAGGGGTGCTCTGCTACTGCTGCACTCAAGGCGATGAATATCCATTGAGCATGGCCTTGCATTGTTACTTGGTCTAATGCCTCGCCCTTCTCTTCCCGTCTATTAATTTCCACTGCCACAGATATCTCCCTTGTTTTCCCTCTCTCTCTCTCTCTCTCTCTCTTCCTCTCTCTTTTTCTTTGTCTTCTCAGTACTCATTGTAGAAGAACTCTCAAGTATTTATCATTAAAAGAGAATGGCTGAATTTAACTGTTCGCTGACTGCTCTCAGTGCTAATTTTATTCGCAAGTTTTCTCAAGTCTAATTCTGGACACGCGGCAAGAAATAGGACAAAGTAGGAGAGGAATATTTTTTTCAATTTCAATGTTCATAATTACTTTTTCCGTACCATCGTATATATACTGTTTAAAGATGTACATTTGACTGGGAATGTACTAACAGGGATTCCAGGTCGGATTACTAATATGATTCGTCGATTTTGGTTTGAATTACTGAAGATAAAACGGGAAGAGATTGGTAATCGATAATAATAATAATTTAAATTTTATCGTGGCTCACCTACCTCCAACACCTAGCATTTAATCTCCAAATAAATGTCACAAGCGAATGTCGAATTCACTCTTGAAATGAGCGTTTTGGCACGTTAAAAGAAAAAAGGAAATCGCGTCTCGTTGCTGATGAAGCTCTTTTAAAGCTCACCCCAACGTGGTGTAGCTGAAAGTTTCAACCACAAAAAAAAATTTAATCGAGCGCTCAATAAAATGTAAAGGCTCTTCAACGTCGTCGCAATCAGCAGAGATTAAAAGGAAAAAATTGTGGACAGATTTCATAATGGTCATTTTTCGATACGCACAATAACCAGTATTGTTGTTTAATTTGGTACGTTTGTAAAACACGAATTTGCAATTCAATTCCATTACAAGTTCAATACGGCAAGTGTGTTTATGTGACCAAATTTTCGTTGAAAATAATGGCCGCTATCATTATTAGTTGTCTACTACATTAGTCGCAATGATAACACTTTTATAAATGCCCTTCAAATTGAAAACTGAAATTGAAATCTTCGCAATTCAATTATGGGTGAATATCTAAAAGTTTTACCAACGGAAAATTAAAGTTAAAGTATCATCACTTGTGAGTAAATTAAAAAAATCAAAGTTCACACTAATGAAACGCCAGCCGTTTGCGTGATTAATGCTACAAGCTGTGGATTTAACTTTATTTCTTCATTTTTTTAGCCTACGTAAAATCCAACTAGAGGAAAAAAATGCAGTCTCTGTATTGTTATAAAGCGGATGATTGAGTGCCTGTGTATTGGCAATTGGATTAAGCGGAGGCTTTCTGAATTAGAGAGACGGGCAAAAATTCGCTTTTATTTTTGCTCAATTGAGAGTTTTCTACGTTAAGGCGATTGAATGTCGCATTGTAAACGTTTTTGCGTAGGCGTTGAGAAAAAATGGGATTTGTTTATATTTTACTGGATTTAATAATTTCATTCTTCTCAATTCATTATTTATTTTTCAAATAATTACAAGTATTTTCGTTTAGCCGTGAAGAAATAAACAAAACAGTAGTTATCAAAGGTATTTAAAGCCAACTTAATTAATCGTCAGTTGGATGTATTTTTGAATGACTGTTTCTTGTATACACGACAACCTTTGAATGATTATGTATGAACATATTTTGATTATTCGAAAACAACAGTTCTGGCCATTGTGTGTTATTGAACTGAAACGGAGCGTGCGCGAACGTATATTTTCCTTTGTGAAAAGAAAATGAAATTTTACAAAATCGACTCTACCTTGCGTGATCAACGGAACAACATTTATCCAACACTAATGCACTCTAATTGGTCAAAATATGGAGAAAAGTTCAATTCGTTTCCAATATTAACCATGGCCGTTAACTCTTTGGATTTGCAAACGCGCGCTTTTACCATAGTAATGAGCAATACACGTTATAGCATTTAGATAGGATTGGAGCCTCTTGCACGTATCTTGGTATATATACGCACGCGCATAAGCCTCGTGTCTCACCTTGGACTAATGGATAGTAGCAACGGTAACAGCAGCAACGCTAATCAGAATATTGAAGTGCACTAGCGGCGTGCAATTTCGACGAAGTATCTGCTAATTAAGCAAGATCAAAGCACTCGACCGTTCTAGTTCTCATCATCATGATCATTATTATTGTGCCAGACTATCTTCAATTTGCTTATGCTGTGAAAAAAAACTCATTTGCATCTCCTAATGATGACGATGAACGATATAAAATCCTTATTCGCGTGCGTGCGGATGAAAAATTGTTCCCGTGCATTTTCTTTGCTTCTCATTTGATGGAAAAGCCAGGCATTCTATGTATAGCTACAGCTCGACAAATTATTTAAAGGAAAAATCAGCGCTTCAGAAAAAGAAAGAGAATTGGTAAATTGTAAAAAACAACGAGGATCAAAACAAGCTGAGCAGTCAATTATCTATGTTTACACTTCAAGGTGAGTGGAGAGAGGAGGGGAGGGGTAAAGCTACAACGCGGAAAGGCAATTTGAGCTACTTTGTCCGTCCGTTCGCTCTTGAAAACGTAAATTTTCAAATCAAGTCTGAAAAAAGTACCAACAGTCGGATAAAAATCTCAATCACGCAAAAAGGAAGAAAAAATAACAGCAGATCCGGTATTCCCGACAGGCAAAGTCGATTGAGCCATTTTCTCAAGTAGACATCCAGCGCTCGAGTGTTTTCCCTTTGAAGATCAAGCTCACTTCTCTGCTTCTTCTTGTTCTTCTCGTTTCGCTTTTGCCGTGGCTGGCGTTTGCTGCTTACTCCCCCTCCCAATGTAACTTGATTACTAGCCTCTTCGCAGCAAACTCTACGTCTTGTCCTTTTTAGCTCACTTTTCATTTCGTTTCACGATAAGTGGATGTACCGCTACTGCGTGTCCTTTCGCGGTACAGAAGAAATTGCGATCTCTTGGAGATGGTTTGTTGATTTGATCGTTTGCTTTCTCGCACGCGTAAATATTTGCTTCATACAATTCATTTAGATGTTGTTCTTTGTGTATTTATTGCAAACGACTTAATCTATTCAATGTTGAGCAATCAAATTGAAAATATAACATTCATAGAAATGACTTCGAGTAGCGTAGCTACAGTGCAAGCTTGAAATAGTGCTTTTGTCAAAGTAGTTTTTGACACAAGCACTTGCAATTAACAAAACAATTTTTCTTTCGCGTTGTCGCGAGGAATAATTTAAGGGAGAAAAAATCGAGAGTTCCTTAATGAATCGGTGTCAAAGTAATTATCAAAATAAAAAATAAAATCTGCCAATTCACATAAGATTCCAAGGTCTTTTATTTTCGTGAATTTTCAGCTAAAGCGAGTAACAGTGCTGTTCTATCTCATGAGCCGCTATAACCTACGCTTAGCGTGTGCGCGCGCACGCGTGGACACGCTCGTTCCTTCCGGTTTAGGCTGAGACGTAAGCGGAAGCGTTGCTCGGGGGACTGCTCAACGCGTAAACCAAGCAGCCGTAGAATAGCAACACCCCAGCGATAGCTTTCAGAGTGAATATCGCTTCATCGTATTCTAAACGAAAAAGAAAAAGAGAGAGAGAGAGAGAGACAGAGAGAGAGCAGGGTTTGGTATTTTTATTTTAGTTGAAAAGTAATCGAGTGAAAAAAGAGATGAAATAATTACTTGGGTTTCCACAGCGCGACGAAGCGCGGACAGCGTCGTTACCCGTCCCTTGGGCGTTCTGCTGACATTTATTTGCAAGGGTGGCTTTGTTCAAACCCGGACAAGTTTGTCGCTTGCAAGCTGCAGAACGAGCAACTTAGCATGAGATATAGAGTAATCTATTTAAAAGAGTTCATCGTTATTTGACACTCGGCAACTGATAAGAAAATTATTCGAACGGTTCATGTTCTTCGAAGATGAATGGAATTTATCCGTGGGTTAAGATTAGCGACTACGACACAAAAGCGATCGAATACCGTTAACGAGCGCGACAAATTGAATAGTCTGGCAAACTAATTATCCAAGTAGACAGTTGAGGCATACGCGAGAGCGAGGAAAATCACTCACTCGGCATGTCTGCACTCGCTGTATATTATTCTCTCTATTCGCCCCAAGTCCAAGTAGTTCCCAGAGCCAAGTTAATCGGGTCCTGCACGACCAAAGACTATTTACATATATATATATATATAGAGAGAGAAAGAGAGATCTACTTGGTCGAGCAACACTTCCCCTTGTTATCGATCGTTCTCCTAGCTTGAGATGTTCCACCTGCTTCTTTCGGTTGATCCAATGTAGTTGTTTGTTGTTGTTGCTTTGCGGTTTTCTTACTTCCGCAGCAACAATCCGACGATTCCACTTTATCTACGCGTGACATGTTTGAAAGTACGTTCAGTGTCCCATGAGTAATTTTTGTCGAATTGAGCTATTTTAGTTTTCTTTTTAATTTTCCAATATCGATGTTTCTTTGAATTCGCCCAAATACGTCAAGCTAAAAGTAGGTTCAAACTAAAACTGCGCCATTCTCTATATATGAAAATATATTTGAAATACGTCGAAATTGAAATGTTTCACTCTATAACGAAATACATCTATGGAAAAGAGGCAAACAAGAGAGTCAACAAAAAAAATTGTCGAGCTCGATTTATTCAAGGTTTACTTTGATGGAATACAGCCAAAGGCACAAAGCTAACAAGCTACATATTGTTAAGGGCTCTTCGAGAGCGCGCGTCATGCAAAATTCATCGAGGCCATATATACGGACGCAGGGCATATATTTCAATCGAGCAAAAAGCTTTTTTTCTCTGCCGTGCAAGCTCGCGCGCGTGAGTACCCTGTATCAAAGAAAAATTCCCTGCAGAATGCGATACCTGCATGCCACAGACACTTTTAAAGTAAAGACGTGTACTTTACTTTCCGTCTCACTTTCTATACTATTAGCTTTTTTTAATCGAATGGAATACGCGAAATTAAACTTCACACGTCAGAGTCAGAGTTTTAGTTTGCACGTACAATTTAATGTGATTGTATTGAAATATTCAATCGATGCATCGTCGAAAATATAATTTGTAAAAATAAAATAAATGAAGATTTTCAGATAAATTACTCGGATTCAGTGCGAAGCGTTTATACATTTTTCAAATAGCATTTGATTAATTTAATTTGGAGCCGTTACGGCCTCGTAAAATAACGTTGTTATTTGTAATTTCGTTAAAAAATTTTCGAGAGTGATATTGTTAGAAATAACGAGGTTGCAAATGTCTGTATAGCAGAATGACGTCATAAATAACGTCTTTATATATTTCGTAATATAACGCCGTTATCTCCATTGTTATCACGGAATGAATAAATTTTAACAACGTTGCTTTTGATCTAATGTCGTGACAAGCGTCTACAGGGTGGTGTTGTCGTTACCTATGACTCGTTACTTTTAATTTTGCCTATTTACACGCGTAGCCTGTAAATATATGAAGCAATCACGTGAATCTGGAGTTGCCCACTACTGATAATAGGTTAAATCATACATTACGAGGAGATTAAATGAGCGCAGCACTAAGCCAACAACGTATATTCCAAAAAACAATTCCGACGTTAACAAATGTGAACGTTCGAACCTTCGCCTTTAGTTTGAGCTGTAGGGTAAGTCTTCTTCTTGTCGTTATCTCCAAGCACAGGCATATTTGAGCTTGTCACACGTGAGTTTACGTATCGACAAGCTGGTACGAAGCCGATCGTCGATCAATCGATCCGTCTGGAAGAAAAGTAAGTCGAGACAATATCGATAATCGATTCAATTCTATAAATAACTTTTCGGCCTCGATGTAATAAAGTATTTCTCGCTGGAATTCTAAATAAAAGCGACGAAAAAGCAGGAATTGTGCGCGACAACGTCGTCGTCGCAATTCGAATCTCTAGAGGGAGAAAGACATAGCGCCTGAGGCGAAGCAAAGTGAAGTTGCAGGGAAAACTGAGAAATTCTTTATCTTTTTTCGACGTGTCAACGCAATAGGATTTTTGATTTTAAATCTCAAACGTTTGCCTGCCACGTCTTGTCACGAGTTACTTCAAGAGAAAGAAAGAGAGAGAGAGAGAGAGAGTAGGAGACAAAGAGAGAATGAGCGCAAGAGCGGAAATTAGCTTTGCCAATTGGCACGATGGATTTATTGAATATTCATCACCCTCGAGACTTATATTTACGTAGTTGATTAAACTACTGGATTGCAGCGAAATGACTTGAATTTACTTTAATATTCAAGACTAATATGGCGATACGAGTTTTCTCATTATGTCATGGTATCAGTGATGAAACTCGAGAGAAAAAAATAGCAGAAAAATAATAAAAACCGCATTGACCGACACTTTATCTTATCTATTTTTCCTTTCGTTCTTTTTCTATTCTGTTTTTTTTTAAGTGTTCCTAGCTTAAAAAAGTCCGAGTTCTTCCGCTTGCTGCGTTCGCGTCGACGAGCCGTTAATCAAACCGACGTCATTAGTGCGCGACGTATCTTTTCTTCTACCGAACGGTTCTTTTGTTTTTTTTTTCTTTCTTCGCGTCAGCTACGTCGATTCGTCGTGAATCACTCGCTACTGGCTGGTTTTTGAGAAATAGACGATACCCAAGCTCTATACGCGGCTGGTGCCCACTCAGTCGGAAGGTTAATGCTCGAAAAATCGAATGATGGAACATTGCAAAAACTAACATTTTTATTTTAGTTCAATGAAATATACACGGATTATTTATCTTCCTTTTATTTAGATCGCTGTGTTGATGGCTGGACTTTATTCAATGTATAAATAAAAGAACAAATAAAAAATATAAAAAATTGTTTGAATACGAAATCAAATGCCGTGCGTGTATTATTTAATACAAATGAAAATTAGTTTACGAAAAATGTATTTTATACAAAACGATATATTTTTCGTTTCTTTACTTTCACTATTTTTCATCAGATTTTTATTACTTAAAATATACATTTAGAGGTTACCACAAAGTAAGTCATTTTTAACCTCGTTTCAACTTAATAAATTGTACAAATTGCCAACTTACGATTAGAAATTTCCCGAAAAAATCCTAATGCACAATACGATGGACGAGGCGATGAATTTCAAATGATTCAAGAAGAGAGAATGAAACAAATTTTTTTTGTTACTGGATTAACCAAAAGGACAAAACGAGAATTTTAGACGTCGTGTGGCAAGCTTGAAATTGATATGAATATGGATGCGCACGCTATGCGCAGAGAGGCCAAATAACAGTCGACGCTCGTTTTTCTCACAAAAAATTCAACGGCACGATTTTTTTTCCATTTCTGAAATTCGCAATATTACGCCTCTATCCCTCATATTTATTGAAAAGCATTCATTGCACTCGTCTGCTCTTAATGTTTCATTGTTTATACCACGAATGAGAAAATCCAGGCAAAGCCATTTTCAATTTCATTGAGAATAATAGTTTGATCAGGGATTAAAAGAACGTAAAGCGAAAGAGGTAAATGTATAGGTGGTAAATTAAGATAAAAAAAATAACGTTGTAGCATGTGTATCACAGTGGAGGAAGCTTTCTCTTAGTGTGGCAGTTAGTTCAATCGCCTAACGTTCGGTTTATCGCGTTCTGCGGCCATGGCTTTCTCCGCAATTACGTGTCAGTATTAATTGAATTGTCGGGTTTGATGGGTTACAATTAAGCTTACCTCAGTAAGCCAAGACGCGCACGCGTCTCTAATTTGTATACTATGTAATTGACGTTACCTTTCTTTTTTTTTTGCTTTCAATTGCTTCAATTGTTGGTCGGAAAAGTACGTGGAAAGTGGAATAGTCAAAATTTATGAAAGCATTGTGAGTTTTGCCAAGAAAGCATTGTAACTCTTGGCCTTAGGACAATCGCAGTTTGTGCTGAGCTTTTACGACAATTTGTGCGAGAGAAGGTTTTTTCCATGATAAATGCGTTGGAAAATCGTAATCATGACATTCAGTCTACGATGAAAATAATCTACAGGATAGTCTTGTTCTTATTTGTGTCTATTTAATAGAGTATTGTTATTTGAGTAAACGGCCATCCCAATCGTTAAAAGTGATTTCCATACGAGTGAAAAATAAAACCGTTATTTGTGTTGAGAATAATCGTACGGATAAATGGAAAACTATCATAAACCATTGTTCGCGCAATATTTCGCTTAAAAATAAAAAGTGAAAGCACTCGCTCTGGTAAATAGCACATCGATCAAAATTTTTCGAGATACTTTACAATCCGAATGCCGTTGTATCTCTCTTGGATATATTCGCTAAAAGAAGAAGGGCTTTGCATCGGATTTAAAAAGAACCAGGCTACATAAATCTCAAGTGCAACCATTTGCCACTGCAACAGATAACAGTCAGGCGTGAGAAGAACAGACAAATTGAAGCTCTTCAAATAAATTTGTACGCGCCAAGAAAAACTATTAGTCAATGCTATACATGTATATATACAGACGAGTGTGATGAAGCGGGTGAACCGATATGCCGCGCCATAAGTGTCCACTGCACTGCGGCTAGTATACATTATTCAAGCTCTACCGCGCCAGTTCGAAGCCCCCTCCCCTCCCCAAATAGTACACCACGTCGATTACACCTGTGTATGGGTGTACATATATATATATATATGTATATATATGTATCTATGCAAACTGCAAACGTACCTTGTTCTCATAAAATATTTCTGTGTCTACGTACACTACTACTTTATAATATTTATACGCTTCTTATACTTTTTCATCCTTTGCTTTCTTTTTTATTACAGAAAGCACAAAAAAATACTTGCTGGCTATAACGGATGAATTTTTAAAGTGTTGAATGCTGAAACTTGGCGAAGATTTGCATACAGACATTATAGTGGTTGACTTGATTAAGATGAAAATAAGACCATTTCGATGTTTTATTATGCAATATTGGAATTGTTTTATTTTTGAATAATAGATATCTTTAGAAAAAATTGGAAAAAGATGATTGAATAAACGGTTGATATTCGACTAATCAGATAGGATTTACCAATCATAGAATTCTCGTGTAAAATTGATGAGAAGATGATTTCAATACCAATTTCAAGGCACATCTCTCTCGTTTTCTCTTGCACTACGTAGTAAGTAATTGGACGAGCATATAAGTTTGCCACGAGGTCGACGAACTTCTCAACACTCGGTGGTGGTGGTAGTGGTGGAGGTAACGGTGGCGCGCGACCAACTTGGCAAGGTTTAGCTTGTTCGCTTAATTTCATAAGGGACGTCGCGTCTCTCCCTTCGACTCACCTTCGACTATTTACCGTCGGCCTGGCTTCGAAATAACGTTTGCCTTATCGAATCAATTCCCTTCTATATTTGTCCAACGCTTATATTCATTTCAAATGCACGATTTGTCATAATCGTTGACGTAGGTTTCCCCTTTCATTGCTATTTCCAATCAATCAGATTTTCAGTGTTAATTATAATTTGCAGACAGTGCTACTGGAAGTCGTAAAGAATTTCCTAACGTAATTGTATTTCTTGTACGTGCTATTATTTTGCCGCTCATTTATATTGCTTTGGGTTTGGCGTGTTTTAGACGGATATCCGCGAAATGGGTCCAACTTTGTATTCCTGTCCTTTCAATTATTCTAAGAGAACTGCGATGCGAGCTTACCTCTCTAGTCCCTGTTTATATATAAAAAAAGTTTATCCTCAAATATTCTCGACTCTCCAAATAGAGAGAGAGAGAGAGAGAGAGAGAGAGAAAAGCAGAGTAATTTGATAAACTGCACCCTTGAGATTCTTGAGCGCGCTGTGTACTGCTAAGGATAGATTGCTTACGTCATTTGTAGACCCTTTCCGTAGAATTTTTGCAAACAAATTACTTTTTATTATTTAATTTGTTTGATTTTACGATGTTTTATGAGCGAAATCATGAATTATTACACAAGAGCCTTCATGATCACAGCATCTAGAATTGGCTTATCTTATTTTAGATTATTTTTGAAACTGCCCGAACCCCACATAACTATTTGGCGTTAAAGTAATTACACGTTGATTATTCCAATTACAAATATCTAAAGTGAGTTTTTTTCATTTATAATAAATAGGCTAAAATTGTGTGAGATATTCAGCGACTTGTGTAGAAAATATTGTAAATTTTAATTTGAAAACAACATGACGTTTATGCAAAATGTCGTTATTGACGGTTTTAATTTTTGAAATTACTTAATATATTTATTCAAGACCAATGGATATTTATTATGCATTCCAGTGTTTTTATAAATACTTTATAATCTGGTGATTGAACGCACGAACTACGTAATGACAAAAGTGAATATTTACTTTGCTAATGAGATGTTTATTCGAATCTTTTGTTTTGAACAAAATTAACGGTGAATAGTAAGGGACCTTAATTGATAAGTTTATTAATCCTTTGTATAGTTTTTTAATCGTCATTTATACTTTCAAAGTTAAAGTTGATTTTGTATAATTATAACATTTAATGATCTATGTGAATAATATTTTACGTGAAAACATATTTATCGAGTTATGTTTGATAGAAGCATTAAAAATATTGGAAAAGTACACATTCAAATGGCCAACACGTTAGCCCAACAAGAATTGTCAACGTCGAAAGAAAACAGAACACTCGGTCAAAAAGCGTTTGACGCTTTCTGTCTCTCTCTCTCTCTCTCTCTCTCTATCATTCTTTCTCTTTCTGTATACCCGGTAAAGCAGCGTTTATATACGTCGCTCGCGTCACGGGAAATGGGCACGAAATGTCATATCGCACGCGTACCGGGAGTGTGTGTACTCTACTCTCGGGACAAGTCGATATACGTATACCACATGGACATCGCATCGCGTTTATGCATCGACGATGACGACGACGATGAAGCGCGAGCCCCACACGCAATTTCCCGTTGCTCAGTAAGCTATATGTACACTATGAGTGAGAGGAGAGAGAGAACCACTTGACGCTCTCATACCATTCAGTTGGCTAGTTAATGTCATCTAGCAAACTGTACAGTATCTCTCTCCCTCTCTCAGCTTCGTTAGCAAGTTTCATTGATGAATACTGTCGTTTCCGTTTGACGAGAATTCGTTCGAGGGTTCGTTACACTGACCCACTTGATACGTGTCCATGCAAGTACGATAAATAAAAGAAAAACATGTTTTGATTTGTCGAGTACTTTTAGGACACATTTTTTTCTTCGCTTTTCTGTCTTCTGGCGAACATAAGTGTGTATCACTCGCGTACTTTTCAGGCGTGTTTTTACGAGAAATCGAATCGAATTTTATTCTATCAAATATTGAAGTTTATTACATTTTCAATTCGGTTAGAAGGCCAAGGTATAAGGCAAAACGATAGAAAATTGAAATTCGATCAGCGATATCTAACTGAGATATGCCGTCGTTTCAACATCAAGATCTTTTCAAATGTTCATCTGAACAAAGATACCTTTCGACACCCTTGTAGAAAACGTTCTTCGAATCTTATGTTTTTCTTCAAACAACGTGTAAAACGGTTATTGAAACGATTATACTACCAGTACAAACGTTGTATTCACTTTCGAAAAAATATATCCTTACGAATGCTTGTACATTTTATATGGATATTTTCAAATAAATGTAAAAAAAATCAACTTAAGTGACAACTAGCAAAAAAACGCCTAGTATCTTGTTACCAGATCACTAGTAAATTCAAAGCTTGTAACGTGTGTGTGCAGCCGTCATCGCATACAGCCGCCAAACGTGCATAACGAGCTGGTGATTTATGCGCGCCGCGTAGAATCCAAAGGCGAATGATTTGTCACCCTCGAAAAACTCGGGACGAATTATCTCTCAAGTCTATCGTTTCATTCACCGTACTTCTTTTATCTGTCTGCTTCCCGTGCGAATGACAAATAGGCCCAAGAGCGATATGTCGACTTTCTTCTGCGTTGAATGAAGAATATTTTTATGTTTTGTTCTTCTTTTAGTCTGGAAGTAGGTTATAACGGATTTTAAATATCAGGAGATATAATTTAATAGTTTTTTTATACAGTACTTAGTTAATATTTACGTGATTTGGTAATGTTTCAATTATCTCAATTGAAAGTTTTGATTTGCACAAACAATTCGAAATTGATTCAGTTGAAATTATAGACTACCGACACGATTGTTACGTTACTTTTACGATCCGATAGATTTTAATTGATATATTGTCAAGAAACTAGCAATGGACTCTATTAAAATACGATTTGAAATCCACCATCGAAAAACAGTGTATCCCATCTACATACACTAAACTGACAAGGATCTGAAATTAATCTCGCTTTGTTATGTTTGCACTGGATGCTGCTGTTCCTTGACTCAAGGCGTCGAGATGAGTAATTACTGATTAATGGCGGTATAGCAGTGGTAGCAGGCTTATCGTCCATAAAGCTCGTTACGTTGTCTACCAGTGTACATAGATTTGTGGGATGCATATATATATACGTATATGCAGACAGATGCGGCTAATGCGAGAAACGTGCTTCACGTGCTGTGTATATTTGTCTCTTTTTTCGATGCAGAACGTGAGCTTTACACATGTATGTGTGTGAGCGAGTGCAAGAGAGAGTTGGTTGACTATAATTTGACTCGTACTACGTTGAATTTCGGTGTATCAAGTTGTCTTTTTACCTAGCACGAATCAAAAGCCAAATAAACTTTAAATGGAGAATCGTCGATGTACAAGCACGTACGGTGCAACTATAAGCTCTGTAACAAGCTGAGACAAGGATAGAATCAGCTCTGCCGATACGTGTTAGCCCAAAGTTACGTACTACGGAAGAGACGTGCCGCGTGTATATGTGTGTGTATATATATGCACAACGAATATAGGTACGATGTATGCCTCGACGTCTATATACATACTTTCACTCTAATGACAGATAATCCAGTGGGCTTAAGTCGAGACACCTCGATCTATAGGACACGAGTATTTTTCAACCCGGTGATAGACCGGCTTTTCAAGCCATTGGATATACAATTGATCGACAACGATCTATTTGGACGACAAGCTAATTTATCCACCTTTTTTGCTTTCATTTATTCTGTTTGCGACTTGTTGACGCTACTCGTGTGAATTGATTGATAATGGAAGTTTTCGATGGATAATCAATTGATTAATGACGCCAAAAACAAATTTTGATATAGATATTTGTATGTCATCGCGTCGGCTAACGAACAAACAGAGTGCGTCAAAAATTCGAGTAAAAAGCCAATATTTTGTTTTTATTCGCATATTCGTTTATTTACTTTTAAAGCAAATTTTTACCGGAGCTCTATGCCTTTATTCAAACTAGTTTGCTTTCTAGGATTTCGCAGTATATTGTATGCTTTTAATGCATGCCCAATACGGTCTAGCTTTTGGTTTCTACTCAATCGTTTATGGATAGATACAAATAAAAATTAACTATAGTTGTTAGGGTAATACAAATAAGTAGTTTATATCAAAAAGATCCATAACTTAGATTTATAATAAATTTATACAAATTAAACTTGGGCTTGATCCAGGGTAATTTCACGATAGTGTATATATACGTATTCGTGAACTTAAAACCTAATTGATAAAATAATGTAATCCATTACGAGGAGCACGACTTGTGCACAGCTGCAGTGAGAAATTAGAAAAAGTATAAGACTCTCTTCCTCTCTTTCCCGTCTTCCATCCCGTCCTCTCTCTCGCTCTCTCTTTCCCTTTTTCTCTACGGCAAGAATAAAAACTATCCGTAGCTGGGTAATTACCGCAGAGAAAAGAGAAGCTCATTTTCGTCGACGTACGGTATTGTTCTCCTTAGCAAAATGATGGTACAAAACAATTTCTCTGGTTTTGTTCATCATCTTTCGCCAACAGTAATTGTAAGTGTACGGCTCACGTGTTGATTAGCCTATGGAGAAAAATTTCATAAATTTCATTCGTCTGAATGGACCGTTATCTCGGTTCTTTTGTGGCTACGCTCAGGCTAAGTGGATTGCCGCTTTTCTCTCTCTCTCTCTCTCTCTCTCTCTCTCGTCGCGTGCGCTCGCGCTTTTAATTAAAATCGAATTTACGAACTTTCCACGCGCGTGCATGAGGAAGAGAGAGAATATTGGATGAGCTTAGCGAAGAAAGGCTTTTTGTAAGGCAATTTATTGCTAGTTTTATCAGTTAACGAGCTATCGATATTGTTTTCAAATGTGGAAAAAAAAAACAAATGTACAAAGGGAAACATCGCGCGAGTGATTTTTGATCTGATGCTTGAAAAAATCGAATACGGAAGCACCGGTAATTGATTGTTTGTTGTGAGTTTTTTCTCAAAGTCAATAGGTATACTGGATTGAACATTTCAGCGCGTAGTTACAAACTACAAACTGATTGGAAATTAATTTTGTCAAAGCAGTGTTGCGGCGACGCAAAAGTTCATTATTGATTTGAAATATATTATAACCCTTGACTGACAAAGTGTACTTTGGAATTCCAAAAAGTTTTTTGCTGTTGGGTGCAAAGAACAATTTGCAATCGATGCTGACGTATCTTTGATATCAAACTTTTCCGTAGACTGTTACAGTTTAAAATAATAATAGTTGCTTGTTAGGATACTTCTAACTATTATAAATACGTTAATGTACTCAGGCACTTGTTACAATTTTTGTACATCAAATAGGCTGTTCGATTTAAATATTAAAATGTAAATCATTTTACGAATTTATTTTTAAAATTACTTTCAGTTGATATCTACTACTTGTTTCGGATGAAAATCGACTAAAACAATAGAGGAAAAAAATGAATGTCGAAATTCCGCAGTAAAATTGCCTTCGTTCTTCACCCCAAAACCCAGAAACTCGTAGGCAGCTGGCATACTTTTCGTTAGAACAGAGTGCCGAGTCTCTCGCATACAGCTATTCAGCTCTGGAATTTTGGGGCGCAAAAGAAAGAGAAAGAAGGAGAGAGAGAGAGAGAGAGAGAGAGAGAAAGAGCTCATATGAAAACTTTAGTGACAGACGATAATTATTTGAGACGCTTACTTTCGTGCGCTCGAAGATTTCGTTTTTTTTACGTCTTGCTTAAAAATGAAAAGTGAAGTCATTATAGTGTGAGTCGTCGTATTTTTTTTTTCGTCGATCAGTCTCATTTTATGGTAATCGACCTCGTTACCGTTATCTCAAGTACGGCACCACCGTTTGCCTAGAAGAATCTAGCGAGTTAATTGAAAACGAAATTATTTATCGCTATAGAGCTGTCAGTGGTAGTACTGCTTCTTCCACTGCTGGCCGGCTCCACCTCGAAATTACTTTCTGCATTTTTTAATGCCAAACGTACCAGGGATACGAGTGGAAAGAAGCTGTTTGGTTTTTTTTAATGAATGTTAGCGGTAGTCTGAATGGGCAAAAGTTCGTGACCTTCGCTTTTGAAAGGTAAATAACGAATAGTTTCATTGACTTTTAATGCTGCTTTTCATGAGCGATAAATAATGTCATGCGTTTTTTAAAGTGTCGATGGAAATTATGAATAAAGTGTGTTACGAGAAATTAGTCAGTTTTGAGTTGGCTTAAAATAAAGAATAATGTTTAATTGTAAAGTATCGATCTTTGATAGTAATATCTTAGATAACAGTAATCTTATTTAAAAAAGATTAACGTAATACATCAGTTATTATCAAGATTTGAAAGAAATAAAAGACATTGTATTATGACGCAATTTTAGTTTTCTGGATAAGCAAGCAATGGAAAAAAGAAAAACGATGTTATACGCATTCGAATAGGTTTTCCAACTTCATTTGCGAACCAAACTGCGTCGAAACCCAGAACCCAGCGACGCAAAGAGAAAGGTAATTTAAACTTCAACTTTGTTCTTTGCGACATATACACAAGGAGTAACTTACGAAGTATACATACTGTTACACTGTTCGAGGGAATTTTAGCTGCCAAGTCTCATTCTGAAAATCAAGAAAATCTTTAAACTCCATTGCAAAGTCGGTAAATGCACGTCACAAACAACTAAACGAAATATACATGCACTTGACGTTTTTTCGAAACGTTAATCGGTTATACGCGTAACCACGTGTTTTCTCACGGCGGTTCGTATAAATTCACTCTTGTTGAGACTAATTAACTACGATGAAGGTGCAGCCGAACCCTCTCGGTATTATTAAAATTCCAAGTGAAATTGTTTTTGCACGCATCCATGCGTGCTCGCACACTCGGAAATCAGGTAACAGCTGGCTGACCAACGATAAAGTTCAGTAGGGTAATAACCATGAATTCACTTTCATGGAATTTTTTGTTTTTTTCTGAAAACCAATTACTCCATTGAAACTTAACAAACTCGTTTGATCATTGTCACAGCAGTTGTGTGTATCGAATAGGTGCTGTCTGACCACACATTGACTGTTACCACTTCATTCATCGAGTCAATACGAGTTCGATCGCCGTTTATTTAAGGTGTAAATAGGAGATATTAGGAAAACTCTTCACAGCTGAATTATAAATCTCGCGTGGGTCGTAGAACATGAGCGAATAAACTTACCTTGAAACTCCTTACGGGACGCGCTGACGGAGGTGACGATATTGGCCACGTGACCCAGCACCGTAGCGAACAGTAGTAAACCAAATAGCAGCTGTCCTATCACGAACAGGTACTCGCCTTTACTTCTTGGCCTGCAAGTTTAGTAATCGGTTTCATTCTCTCTCTCTCTCTCTCTCTCTCTCTCTCTTTCTCTCTCTCTCTCTTTCTCATCGAACACACTATTATTTATACTTTGTCAACATCTCATTAAAAATAAAACTTTGCATGTATAGTTTGAACTTTCATTCTAACGATTTTATAAGGCGAAACTTTTGTGTGGTTCTGTTTTTTTTCTCATTCGAAGCATTCTTATTTCAAACATATGGATTGTTAATGTAGTTAACAACATCATGAAAATCGAAGGCACGTCAAAGTTCCATTGAGACATAAGGAGCTGGCTTTGTCGCGTGTCGTCAAACTTGTCGCTCGAGGACAAAATTTATTTGGCTGAGCGCGCGACTTTTCTTTTTCTACTAAAGAGGATTGTGTTACAAGATAACAGATGACCCTCTCCAGTTCTCCTTCCCTCCCTCTTTTTTCGTAACAAAAGAACTCCTTCAGGCTATAAACTCGAGGTTTTTTCGCTTTCTTTAACGAGATAACTATTTTCAAGAGACAAAAAAAAGGAAGAACGATCGTATTATGGCCTTAGCTTTTAATAAAACCTCTTTGTTATGTTTTTTTTTGTCAAGTGGCCAGATATGATTAAAGAGGAAAAAGTGATTAGAAGTATTGAATCAAGTTGATTACCTTGGCAAATCGCCAATAGTCGTAAGAGCAAGTGTACACCAGTAGTAACTCTGCAGGTACTGCTTGACCACGTCGGCCGTCTCGGAATCGCTGAACACCCAGTTCTTGCTCCCGAAACCATTGTTCTTATAAATAATGTGATAGAGGCACCCGTTCCAGTGAAAAATCACCAGTAAGTAATGTATTAGGGACGTTGAGCGAAATAAATTCGGATAGTTCGTGTGTCGCTCCGTACGGTCCATGAACGCCCAAAATCTGTAAAGTTACGTACGTTAAATGCATTTCATCGCCAAAAACAAACAAATAGATGAAAAGCAAAGAAATGAATATTCAATGCATTAAGAGTGCGTAATCGTGAAATTCTAAATGCATTTCACGCGTAATATAGGCAGGTAGCTTTATAAAATATTGAACGTGTCGGGAAGTGAAGGTGTTTCGAAAACGATCTGAATTTTCGTAATTGAAAAAGTTGAGGCGAAAACTTTGTTCGATTTATTATTTCGTTTTTCTCCTTTTCACATAGGGACGAATAGCTTGTGAAATGAGTAGAGGCTTACCGGTAAATTTTAACGAGTCTAAAACTTCGCAGTATACTGTTAAATCCTATAGATAAGTATAAACAGTCGAGGGGCAGCAGGCACAGGCAGTCTATGTAAAAGGTGGTGCTGTTCATGTAGTGGGTGCGCAGCTTCGTCGCGTCGGTCTGCAGCACGCCATCCTCGAGGTAACCCGTACGAAAGTGAAACACTATATCTATCAGATACAAGAAGTCCGACAGATAGTCCAGGCAAAACCACACCATCAACGTCTCACCTGTAATCGCCCATAGGAAAAACAAAGCAAACGTCATGGAAAGTTCACTAATTCTTACGATACAATCATATTCGATTAGACTTATCTACTATACGAACCGTTGATCTCTTGAAAGGCGAACCTATATATGATCACCCAAAAGTTATAGAGAAAGGCTAACGAGACAACCATCGACCAGTAGTAACACAGTCGACCAGCCGGATCGAAGACGAACGACCAATTGGGCGCGCCGGTCTTGTAGCCCACTTGACCCGACTGACCAGGATAACCACGACTGCCTCGTTGCGCTTGCTGCTGCGCCGCCGTGTAACGTCTGTGGAAGTTTTACCAGTTGTTTTTTCAAACACTACACTTGTTCGACGTATTACTTTCACACATCGATCACTTTAATACTAGAGGGAACGCACTTGTGGATTCATAAACGGTATAATGACTAAAAAATACTTGCGGTGTATCCGTTCAAGTTTGGAAAGCTAATTAGTTTAATTAATAATTAAGCGCAAACATCGAGAGAACTGTATTATTGGATGATTACTTACAAAAGTTTCATAGAGGAAAATCGCCGATATTGGAGCTCTCTAAAGAAGAAAGAGTATAAAAGTTACCTCGAAGAAGGTCGTTCACGACTAATTAATCTCACACCAATTTTAATGAAAGTTTAATACTTGAAAAAGCTTGGAAAGTTTGCCAATTAAAAGACTGTAGCATAGAAGTTACGATACGATTATGCGATCACAACAAGCAACATTAACTAACCACATGACCGCGTTATTTTTTGTTACAAATAAATCAAATTATTCGAGTGATTTAACAATTGATCGGTGAGTATTTGTAACATCATTCTCAATGGCTTCCTATAGCTGGAAAATTTCCTCTATTTGATTAATTACCAAATAATTATCGTTGACTCAAATATAAAAAAGGATATATTTTGTTCAAAAAATGAATTATTACGGAAAAATAATCGTTTTTCAACAGAGCAGAATATAAATTTTACAAAAACAATTCTAATTCAAATAAATTCGACATTCGAATTTATTTCTACTCAACACCAATATTATTCCATATAATTAAGTTACGTAAAAAGTAAAAACAAGCGTAATGAGCCTGGTAAAAAACACTACACTCGCCTGCAGGCAACAGTACACAAATAACACAGCGTTGCCATGTAAATAGAAATGAAAAATACGCACGTTTCGGTGCCGTTACAAGTGCTAGTGCCACTGAGATGATTGATGGACGCAGGCGTGTGAAGATGCGACGGTGTAGTGTCGCGAGCGGTGGTTGAACTCGAAGACAGCACGGCATTTGGCAATTTGAATTTTCCCCTAAAGTGATCCTTACGACGAGTCTTGCGACTTAGGTCAAGTTCGCTCGAGCCACGATTCACGTACGAGCCCTGCAGCGAGTCCCTCGACGAGCTGAAGTATCGCTGTACAAAAGACAATGTCCTGTAAACTTTTACCCTATAAAACTTATATAGTCTCTCAACTTCTTGTCAAAGTTTTTTTCCTTTTTTTTGCTTGCTCTTTTTCGAAGACGCTATCCCATGTTACACGAGGTGAGCTACAGGTCCAAAGTATACGTATACTTTAACGACGAGGGATTCATTAGCTATTGTCTCGAGAGGTAAGCGAACTTACGTCGATAATTCTCCACTTTTTTCTTTGCCCACGGAGCAGCTCGTTGAATTTTTATTTTCGGCGTAACTCAACAACATTAAGTTTGTTAAATTCCAAATAAATTGAAAATTGTGGTTGACCTGTAACCCGCTTGCCTAGCTCTACTGCATTGAGCTATCGGTGGTATATGTTATTTGACTATGTAATGTATTTGTAACAAAAGGATAACATTGTTCTATGGACGTTAGAGAATACGCGCGCACAATCGGTACGTAATCATTGGCAATGATAATTTATGAGATGATGACTGGCCGAGACATAATCGACAATTGCAGAACAACGCATGCGCACAATTGACGACGTCGTTTACGTTTCATACACCACACGACGAGAAATAAAGAGCTTGGGAAAACAAACGAAACCAAAACAAAAGTCCAGCTTAGATACCTGCTGCTGCTGTTGGTGATAGTAGAAATGCGTAGGCGTGTGCCGTCCCATGAGCTTGCCACTGACTAGATCGAGAAGGCTTTGTCTCGAGGGTAACACACCGCCCCTCGACGAGATATTCTCCACACTCTTGGTGTCGTCCTCGCCACGTCCACTACGGCCCATGCGATGCCTCTCGCGTAACTCGCCACCAGACACTACAGTACCGCCTGGCGTCACAATGCCTAACACAAACATCATCAAGTTACGTATAAATTCAACTTTTTTTATCCAGCGTTATTATTTCAGAGTAAAATTCAAATTATTCAGCAGTATTTTCTTTTTAATTTTTAAGCAACGTACAATGCGAAATTCAATAGAATATCACGTGATAGGCGTTTCATCAAAATCAATTGGAATATATCAACGGTTTAATTAAGTTTCGCGTGTGATATTAATGTATAATTTGATCGATCAAATGAATCCAATATTTGAACATCATCGAACAATTTGGTACGCAGCTCTATTGTAAAGTAATGGTGTTTTTTATCGTCTCGATAGACTTGAAATAAACTTCAGCCACATATGCCCGAAGTTTACTTGGATATTAAAGTACGAGACGACCTTTGCTGAGACAATAATTGCAGTTTGATGATGTTTAGTGAAATCCGCTAGAGCATTAATTGCCGAAACTGAAATGGCAACGTACCGGCAGTTTGCCGTTAGTTGTTAGTTCAATGAGATTTGACTATTAGCCAGACCTATAACAGCGTAAACTGCCTGCCTCGAGTTCTGTGTAATAACGAGTTGCAAGTTTTGATGGTTCTTGCATTCGACAGGCTTTAAAAAAATAAAAGAAAAAAACATTATTATTTCAACCTTTCGAGGACATAAAACAAGTAACATTGTGTAATTATGTCGCGTTCTCGAATTACACTTGTGACGTTGCCATACAAGAACAAAAGTATCCACTTTGGCGACAAACTTTTCGACTGGCACATCTAATTAAAAATAACTTTGCACGTATATTCTTTATCAGGCGTCCTAGTTTTTGAGTATAATGTAAATATTGTCTGTGTACGTGTGGGCAAACTCTTAACTTTGTTGTGGGATGAGACAATGGGGGTATACACTACGGGTATCAAAGTTTCGTTAACTCGAGAAAAACGAGAACATTAATTCGAATTTATGTAAATAATGTAGGTGAGATTCTTTGGACATTTACTCAAGTGAAAATTATTCGAAGAGTTTACGAAACTTTTCGTTGGAAAAGAATATCCTCCTCTAAGGTACTTCGTTATCAAAGTTACTCTTATATTACAATAAGCATTAAGTCAGACTCTAACTCCTACCCAAGTATTTCTAGTGTGCAACCGTGCTAATAGTAAGACACCGCAACGAGCTCTTAAGCAAGAAACACCAAGAGAAATTTCACGGCGCGTTGAGAAAAATCCTTATCATAAATTATTCCAACCAATCAACGGATTAACGAAGGCGAGGTTTCTCCCTTGCATAACTAGAAAGTGTTTGTCCTTAGCTAAAGCCTTGATACACGGCATTCACAGTTGGGAATCAGACTAACTAAAATACGCGCAAGAATACTTTGTTTCGGTTTAACTCTTTTCGTCTCTAAGCTCGCGGGTTTCATTAGCTTACTATCTGCTTAATTACGTGCATTGTTGATAATGAGACAGCACTGCAATCTGATTCTCTTTTTTTCTTTTATCGCCATTCGCGATTACATTTTCTGGCGTGAAACGCATTTAATTTGCAGAGCTAAAAAAAGGCAGAGGGACGTGGGAATACGTAGCGAAAGATTGGATTTTCATTTGTTTTGATCTTTTTCTTTCAGAATTCGTTTCTGCTTTCATGATCATGCGCGATCTTTTGTTTTTCATTGTATTTGTTGGCGCGTATAAAAAAAAAAGTTTGATAAAACAGATACTTGAGATACAGGCTACACAGGATATTGATTTTTTTCGGCACCGTCAGCAAACGGTTTTCACGTCGAGAAAAAAGGTGCTTTTTCACCACAAGTGCACTTTCGTTTTAAATCAACCAGCTCGCTAGGATCATTGAATATTCACTTGTTTTAATAAAAGAAAAAAACAATGTTTACGTATCCAACGCTGAAAGTTCCGCCAAGAAAAAAAATATCGTGTCAACACGTGTACACGTTGAAAGAAGTATTTTTGGTAAATGAATCATTGCTACATTATATTTTGGGATAGCGATCGTGTACGTCACAAGGTAAATGGAGACTTTGGCAAACAGAAATCACGCCAGAAGGTCTTTCGATACACACACGCCTGTTATCCAGTTACCGATGGCTATTGTATGCTACCTCTTTGCACGTGGATGATTTCCCGATCGTGTTTCGTTGCGCGCACCTGATTCGTGTTTCGCTTCGTGATCTCCGATGCTAAAAAATTGCCATGCCATTGATTACGCAAAAAATAATAACAAACAAATTTCTTTCGCTTCGTTATCATATTGTATTACTTCCCTATTTACTCATTGATTTGTACGTGAAAATTAATCTTGATATGCCTTTGGTTTAATTTATGACGAAGCTCCCCA
The DNA here is from genome assembly GCA_030064505.1 of Chouioia cunea. Taxonomy (NCBI): domain Eukaryota; kingdom Metazoa; phylum Arthropoda; class Insecta; order Hymenoptera; family Eulophidae; genus Chouioia; species Chouioia cunea. The sequence goes on along the minus strand of JAOPFQ010000001.1, from coordinate 9,880,229 downwards.
TGCTATGTTTTTATTGTAAAAAGAAGAACTCGCGTATCAACGTTCTCGAATGGAAAATTAATAGCGCTAAAAAACAAAGAAAAGTAAAGCTTAGCATTGATTCCAGTAAAGATATACCTCGAGTCGTCGTATAACTCTACAGTTCAATCATCGCTTAACAAAGTTTCGTTCCCTCCGCTATTTCCGGCGATCCTTTTCTCCTCCCTCTCTCTTTCTCTCTTTGCGTCGATCTTTTTTTCTCTCTCCTAGCGAAATAATATCAGCGCTATTAATCATGCAAATAGCCGTAATATCAGTTGGCTGAGCTTTCTGCTTTGCCGGGGACACAACGCGCAATCGATCCATAATGGCACCAGGATTAAACTATAAAGCCGATGAAAAAAAAGAAGCAAAAAATAATAATCTAGCCACATTAATCTTGCATGAATCAAGATCGATATACATTTATATTTTTATTCGGCGAGACGAGAGCCATGATTGAAGTGCAATCGAAGACTCGTTAGTGCCTCGTTTTAACTTTGAAGACGTATATATCCGATACGTTTTTCAAAGGTAGTTTTAACGATAGAGGGAGGAGGATGGACGTAAGGAAGAGAATTTCAAATTGAAAGCTATGGTAATTCCTGCGGGCAATTTGGTATACTTATCGATTCTTCTAACTCTGTTGGTTCCGTAATTTTAATTGAGCATGAAATAGCATCATACGCACAGACGGAACATCTGAAATCCTGACAGATGGTTCAGTGATTATGTTAATTAATATACGTCGCGCAATATTCTAATAACCGCAGATCTACTGTATTACGCGAGGTAACTAACAGACAATACTATCGAGAACCGAAGGCGTACGTTTATAAAAGTACGACTAAAAGACAAAAGTTTACCACAACCCATCAATTTCGTTATCAATGACTTCCCGCATACTCTCTATATTGTGGTAGCTTGTAAAACTTCACACAAAAACAGCCTAGCCCGTTGTGCAGTAAATATAACGTAGCTTTTGTCGAGATTGCTGCTGTTGTTGTGTCTCCGTGACGGCTTTTGTTTCCAGGGTAAACGTCGGCCCCTAGCGAGCTCTTTGAATTTGGTTACCTCATTTGCGCAGTAACCCAACTGACAAGCTGACGAGCACGATATTTATGGCTCCCGGCCGCGCAAGCAATGACGACTCGCGGTTACGAGGCCATTACCAACTCTGTCTCTCTCCCTCTTTTGCACCGGAGGCCGGCGGGCAAACGCCTTCGATAAGTCGCTGCTCGTTTGTGGCTGGTTACTATTATTACTGCTTTTATGTCTAATGGACATTTATACGAGATGTTCGACTATTTATACGATAAGAAGGAGAAATTGTCGGAAAATTTGACGACGTCGTCATTCCTTTCTCGCGTTGCATGTATCATATTAAAAGGCAATACTAAACTTGTCATCAGTTCTGAGACTGCTTTAACGAAAATACCAATCAACGCAACAAAGAGCTTCGATAATGTTGAAGATCGAAGATTTGTCCTTGATTCAGTCGTCGGTAAAAAGAAAAATTGCGAATAATTTTTAAAGACCGAAGAAGAGTCGAGGAAAGTGAGAAAGAGAAAAAATCAATTCCAAGAACTGCGAGAGAAATGTATAAGAGCTAGAGTGAAACTCCGGCACGCGCGCTGCTCGCTAGCGTCCGATGAAGTCGCCGTGGAATCGTACCGCTGGAAATTCCCTCACTCTCTACGCAGACACGTTTCGCCTGCAAGACCGACCTCAAATTCACTCTCTTCTTATTTTACAAGTCCTCTTTGGCTCTCTTTCCGTCTGTCCTTTGTTGCGTTCGCGATATGATTATTTCCGCCTCTTCCGCCATCTCTAATTATTTTCGTAAAAAGGAAGACGAGTGTCTTCCTGGGATTCGTTCCAAAAGGAATCATTGAACGTTTAATCTGAATTGAAACGACAATGTAGAATCCCTCGTGCGTAGGGCCTACTCGCTATCATGCAATGAAAAACTCGTCGAAAATAACGACGTCGACACTCGTTACCTTGGATCTTGGTGGTTGCGAAGAAAGCAAGTCGCGAATACCGAATTTCACCTTCTCGATCCTCCTTCTTTATCCCTCTATACTCGAGCGCGTAGTCACACGTGATTCGCATGCATGTCGAGATATCACACTAAACAACTGCATGTGCTCTCTGTACGTATATGTACATATATGTCGTCCAGATGCTCAATCGACGACGCTTTTTCTTCACTGATCGTTTTTACGCTCTATATACGAATACTTTCTGCCAAACCGCGGCTTCTAGAAAGAATCGAAGAAGTCGTTTGTTGGATTCGTGGTGAAATTGCCAATGAGATTTTATAGCTCGTGTATCTCGTGTATATCTGTACGTGTGTACTTTTTACGAGAAAGATCGAGCTTAAAAAATCAGTGGGCAGATAACACGGGCTGAAACTAGCTAGGAGGTTTTAACTGAAAATATACGTATACATCGTTATTTCATTATGTTGCTGCTAAATTAGATGTTTTGCATTATTGTATCGTATTCAAGGGTAATATTAACCTTGTTGTTAATTCTCAAACAACTTTAACCAAAATAAAAATCAACGGAACAAAAAGCTTCGGTAATTTCAAATTTATTTTGGATCTCGTAAGAATTTGTGTATTCATTAAATAAGAATAGTTGTTTCAATAAAAATTTCAATAGATTACAGAATTTCTTCGTACCTTTGCTGTCAATTGAATTATATAGAAATATTCAAAGTGTACTCTTTTAACATTTTTCTGAATTCTCCAAGAAGACCGACTAGTAGTGTTTTGTAGAAAGAAAACTAAAAACTAAGCAGCAGAATAAAGAAACAGGAATTGCACAGAATCAGCTAACAAAAAGGTTTGTAGAAGAAACATCTTGATTCTCAGGTAGAAGGGTTAGGGGTCGGTGAGAGAGCGGCGGGGAGGGGGGGGTGGGGCTAAAAAACAAGCTGAAAGTTAATTCTTTTCATAATTCAAGTGCATCGAGTTGTATGCCGCGAGAGTTCCATAACGACGTTTTCACTTTAATAATTTGCATCAAAAGAAGGAAAACGAAGTAGAGAATAAGAAAAGAGCAGTGGGTGAATATATTTAAAAGTTTGTTGATTATTTTCGTCGGTATTTTTGCGCCGCGACAAACTCGTCTTGCACATATACATACATACATATATACATACATAACTTGTCGAGGTCCCGATGATCCACTTTGAGATGAAAAGGGGAGAGGAAGGGAAAAAAGCCTTGAATGTAAGGCAACGAATGCACCGCACAAAAGACGTGTCCCCTTTCAATGTCGATGCTTCCTCTCTCTTTTTTTCAACTCACGTTTATTTTACGGACGAAGCCTCTTTCAGCCCCTCTGCACTTTTTATCCCAACTCGAGTTTGCTACACCTCTCGGTTCTCTGCAGCTGGATTTTTGTTTTGTTGAGTTTCTTTACGGGCTTGCGTATTTCGTGCGTGAAAATTAGGAGTTTGGTCTTATTTCCTTTTTTTTACTGCATCGTGATTCAACAATTTTTCGTTGCAAAAAAAATCGTTGCAAACTATACATATGTGCGCGCATAGCTCCATGTTTTTCTTTGACGTACGTAATTCCTAAGTATTTACTAACTCAAAGTTTTCCTCACAATACCGGCTTTAGACACATTTTGCGAAAGAGCATTACGACATATTACATTCTGAACAATTCCGTCTGTACTCTGAGCACGAAGCTGTACCACGGCGTAATGTAAAAACATTACAACGCGAAATATAAACTGAACCACTAACTTTCGTTGCACATCTCGCAGTAAGGTATTCATTTTTACATTCGTTTCCACTCAACTCGTACTTTTTTCTAGAGTACTCTTAAAAAAACAAAAGGAAAAACAAAATAGCAGGCAACAGCACAGTACTATATTCGTGTGAATAAATAGTATGCACAGTGAAACGATGACTGAACACTCGTAAAACGTAAAACACGCGCCAGAGAGAAAGAGCCTCGTCAAAGATTCCATCGGCCAGCTAGTGCGGCAATCTCGTAAAACTTGCATCCGACACCCGCTCGGAGAAGGGAGGATGAGATAGTCTACAATCCTCGTTATTTCCATTTTACTTTGCTTATACTTCTGTTTCGGTGTAATACCATTGCGCGCCGAGGCTAATAGTTTATATACATGGTAGCGAAGAGAAGAGAGAGAGAGAGAGAGAGCATACAACAAGTTTTGTTCCAACTGAGAACATCGTTTAATAAACAATAAGCAACTCGCCTCTGCTGGACGTTTTCTGCTGCATACTATTGTACTGAGAATTACGCGTTATTTGCCTCGTGCAAATGTGTACTTTCTGTTTATGCCGTACTTCAATTACTTAACGTGCTTGCTTTACTGTGGATTCGCTGATTGTTTGCTCTAATATTCATTGGGGTATTAATGAATGCAAGCTTTTTGAACATTGCTGTCAAGAAATATAGTTATTTACCTGCACTGTAGATAGTAATATTTTTTTTAAATCTAGAATTTATCAGAATATCAACACAGTTGCGGTGACCTATAGATAAACTGAAGTCGAAGAAAAAAAGTCAAGGTACGCGCAGTCGAAAGGTCACCGAGAAATCGTCCCAGAAACGTCGGATGGTTGAAAAATCAACATTCCATGGGCGAAGTCGAGCGAATCCCAAAACAAATTGAAAAGAGAGCCCAGGCTCAAAGCTATTTACAAACTCCCTTGACTTTCGTTTTATAAAGTCCTTCGCTAACGAAAAAGAAAAGAAGAAAAATCCAACGTATACACATATACGAATAGATTACTATCGTAAGCCATTTCCCTTAGGGCGTTGTCGTTTACGTTGACGTTTAATCGAGCGACGCGCCAAATTCATAGACCGTATCGTCATAGCTCTGACCGGCTGCTGCTACTGCTGCTGCTGCTCCTGCTGCTGATGATACTATCTTGTGCACTCATACGAATATTACGGAGAGATTGACGATGCCAAAGTGCATGGCACTTTGAGAGCACGTGACGCTTGAGCTTTCGCGTCGATCTTTTTTTTTCAATGCAGCTCGTCTTTCCCAACGTTAGTTTGCTCACGTGAAAAAAATACAACGGACAGTGCATTTTTATTTCTATTTTCGTTGCGAAAGGTGTTTTTATTCATGCTCAAAAATGTTACAGAGCATGAAGAATGACTCGTATCCATTAGTCGATTTTTCCCCAGTAACAGTAGCGTTCAATTAATTATCTTGATTAATTATAAAAATTCGCATCTGTAATATAAAATGGAAACTGTACAGTCGAGTCCAATGTTGGAAAGCAAAATTTTTGTCTGAATATTAATTAGCTTGATTACTTCTATTTTATGCAGCTTTATAAAAAAAAAAAGTTACGGAATGAGAAATACTCGTTCGTCTTCCGATGCAATAATTACGAGTATATCATTACCCATGAGATTAATTGCAAAGTACGAGAAAGTAGTTAGGAAATCTAATAAACAAATTGCCTAAACACGCGTGACGAATACGAAATCCTCTAATCGAATGGACTCGCAATAAAAGTTTTCGTCGTAAAAGCAAAATTAGAACGGGCCATTACGACAGGGAGAAAGAGTAGAAAATCCAATAGGCAGTCGTGCAGTTTATTGGCTGGTTGCTGACTCTGTAAAACGAAAGTGACCCCGCACACTCTTCCCCCGTTCCTTCTCGCTCGTCACACCAATCAATAATCACTAATTATTGCGCTAAATGAAACGCCGCTTTTATTCACGTCCTGTGCGCATTAACGAATATGTACTCTCTCTCTCTCTCTCTCTCTCTCTCTCTCTCTCTCTCTTGCAAACTTAATCTTGTTGAGTTTTTTTTATAATTGCTTCGTTATTACACAATGATGCGAAGAAATAAATATACGTTTATTTTTCATTTCTGTGCAATTATTTTATTTATTCGCTCTGATATTTCACATTGATACTGTATGAATACATTTTTAATGCCCGCATAACGCTTGCTTGTTTATATGAAACGTGTGGGATAACATGCGACAACCCTATGAAATTGACAGAATTCAAACGACGATATTCAACTTGATATGCAATGAAGAAATAGCAAATAACCGTAATAACTAAAGGCTTTATCGTGCAAAAATAAAAAAAAATCAAACTGCATATTTGATGTTACATAAAGCGGACTGGCAAACTGTCGATCCCAACGTTCCAAAGTCATTAAAGCGTTCATGATCGAGTCTGGTTATACTGCTGTTCGAATAGTGTCACCATACTGCGCCGCATTAGCTTGCACGCACTACGTACGGATACACATACAGGTAGAAAATAATGCTGTGGCTAACGTAGGACGATAAGTTCGTCCAACCGACCAAAACTTTGACTTGAATGCGACCTTTCGTCCACGCGTGCATTGCAGCTATTGGACTTCTGATATGCAAACGCGATTACGTCAACATTGGACCACTGTCGCTGCCGCTACGTTCGACTATTCGATTACGCCAATTAATTTACGCCAGCCGCAACTCTCGTTATGCTAATGACTTGCTGCATATACAAGCGCGCTCGCGAAAAATTACAAAAAAAATCTCGCTTCTCAGAGTCTTTTGACGCATGTATAATAGGTTTTTAAGATAACATTCGCGAATAAAAACGAACAAATTCGTAATAAGGGTACGTCAAGGAAAACTGACAAAATAAAACGACGATGGTGAAAATTGCCGCGTCGTGAGGACGATGAGAGAAGAGTGTTAGGGGGGAAGGGGGACAAGATCGGGCCGAATTAATTTCGCGCACGTTGTGCCACGGTACAATGCGAAATATGAGACGACGACGACGACGACGACGACAACGCACGAAAGGAATTTCTCACGGGGGCGCGTTTTCACTTGCAGCCATCATCACAACGACGAAGACGTCGAGACGTCGTATGAAGCTCGTCGTTCAGTATCTTTTTATCGCGACACCGAAAACGTCTTCGTTGAATTCCGAAACGGAATCGCGTGAGAGAATTATTGCGTTTTTATTTTCATTTTTAACCCAATAACCGAGATAATACACTTTCGAGCATCAAATGTTATACTCTAATAATACAATTACCTAAAATTAAAGTGACTTGTTTGAAATAAAAATATCTATATCTAGTATATAGAACAAGAAAGGGTCGAAAGAAAAATGCCCCTCTCTTTCTCTCTTTTTCACGATATCCAAGCAGCAAAACCTCAAATTTGAAAGGGGAAAGGTGGTCAATAGCAATTAGCGGTTGGCGCAACAAAGTTGACGCGCGTTTTGACCCTTAGCTCGCATTTACTTGAAGTGGTTGGCCGCGAAAATAGCTGGTCTTCAGCGCCTTGAAAACTCTCTCCCTCTCTCTCTCTCGTTCTTGTAGCTTGTGCCGACAACTTTGTAATAATAGCCCCAACGATTATTAGACTATACTACAACGACGGGTTACCGCGCACTTACGGTTCTCTCTCAAGTCGTACGACCCCACGCCTAAAGGCGTTTGCTTGGGAATACCGAGCACTTTGCAGTGAGCTTTTGAATAAACATTTTGAAATACAAAGTTTGTTGTTGGCAAGTTGTTCGCCTTCTTTGATGTCGTTTGTGATAAATTTTTGACAAGATAAAAAGCATTTCTGAATACGTCGACTCCGAATACATGCGAGTTAAAAATATCCGTGTCTGCGCGTACTTGTTGACAAGCTATAGACGACAGATATATAAATACTCAAAAATAATGATCCAATGCAGAACGAAAAAATATACGCTATCCAAAGCGTGTCCAATTACAGTGTGACAATTGATTGGAAATTTCACGTGTCAAAGCAGAGCGAGCGCGCGAAAGCTATCGCTACAGTCCAGGTATAGAATTGGTCCGTAGAGATCAAGCTTCCGGCACTAATGCACTTCCGGCTAGATAGAGAAGTCTATGCAACGACGACGTAGACTCGCACTGTGCGCCGAATAAACATCCTTGTGTGTCTCTGTTTGGCACGGCTCGCTAGTTCCTCTCTCCCTCTCTCTAGTCAACATGCGAATAAGGTACAGCGTATACTAGTACGATTCACTGGATATCGCAAACTATCTGTATATATACCTATGTATTTGCACGGACCGTATAGTTTGACAGCAGACTAATGTTGTCACGAAGAAACAACAAAATCGCTCGCAGTTAAATTGTTTGTTTGACGATATGCATAAAGCTTCAGCGGGTTATTTGGTAGTTTTTTTAAGTAAATGGTTTTTTTCCTACCAATGACGTATGATTATTGAACTGCCTGGATAATAATCACGTACATGTAAGCTGATCGTTCGAGGAAAAGCGAGCTAATAATTGGTACAATGCCAATCATTAAGACACATTTTAGCGATGTCTATGCTAATTGGTTTTCATGCTCGTTTTTTAACAGTTTTATGAAATACATATGAAATACAATTGAAGGTTGCTTTTGGAATTAAAGTGAATTTAATAATAGAAAATAAATATAAAATGCTATTAGTAACACTTTGCTAAATTCTACCATAATCGCAAAGCCTACAGTAGAAAGGCCAGTATTCAGTCAGACGTGCCGGTCAAACAAGCGTCGCACCTAACTAACACGATAATCCTACAGCAAACTTGGCAAACGAAAGACAATTCAAACCAAAGCACGTAAACTATGCAGGACTCGGGTTTAGCTTCTCCTTTAGTATACGAAGACTATACGAAAAGCTGCCCAATCTTAGTGCGCGAGTCGATACACTCGGACTGACGTTTCGCCTGTTAGCTAAAATGTGGCTCTTAAATGGGTGTGGGGGGGGGGGGATATAGGATTTTGCATCTACAAGAGCTACGCAAACTTTCGGATCGGCCAATTTCCCACGGAGAAAGTGCGCATACACCACGAGCACTGATGAATCACACGTGTAGCGTTTTTCAATTACCTAAAGTACTCTGCGCGTGAGTCGAGTATTTGCTGTCTTTCGGCTATCTCGAGTTACGATACGGATGTGGGTTTTTGTTGTTTTTTTAACGGAAGGTGAATGGTTTCATCCGTTGGTTAAACAAGATTAGCAAAGTGAGTCAATTTCATCGTTAAATGTCCTTGTGTCTTTGTTCGTCACAAATCTATATAAATACGGCAGATTATATGTAACGCAATGTAACTGAAATTCAAAAAAAATACCTCTCAAGGTACTTTTTCATTTCATTGCATTTCGATTTCCGGAATATCGAGAAAATACAGTTTGAAAAAAAAACTAATAGCCAAAAGGTAGAGCCACTATTACGACGAGAAAAAAAAGGACGGTACGCTTGTAAGAGAGTTCAACAGCCAGCAGCGTCTTTCTTATAGCCGTCGACCTCACTAATAATCGATCCCACGCTGGTTCGAGTTCTTTAGTTAGTTCAAGACTTCTTGCGAAAAGAGGGACTGAGTTGAAGGTGTCTTTTATTTTTTTATTCGCTTCAAAGCTTCAATTTGACCGCGTCGTCGTCGTCGTCGTCGTCGTGGCGAGTGCTATTACGAACGAGATAACAAGGTTGTTACGGATTAATGGTGTTTCTTTTTTCTTGACCCAGGTGATCGATGGTGATCGGACACGTACGTTGCGGTAATGGAACACGTGTGTTTCAAATTTCACTTTAATGCCTTGTCAAAAGACCTTTGTCTCATTACTGGACATCGATCTTGTTCAAATTTAACGTTGTTTATTTATTACTCATTTTTCAAGTTGCGCATAAGTGCCATTTCCGTTGATGGATCACGTGTTTATTATATCTTCTTAATCGACTCCGAAATTCATTCCAATTTGGTAAAGAGTGGAAAAAAACATTGAACGTTTGAAAAATAGTGATTGTTTAAAAGATGAAAAAAACGTTCTTTACTAATAAAATCTTCCAATATATTTTGTTTAAGAGCTATGGCAAAAGTTGCAAGACATCGATATTACCATTCAAACTACATAGCACCGACGAAGGTACTCCATCTAAGAGATTAAACTTGTCAGTGCAACGTACTCGCGTTACATGAAAACTTAAGTGACTAGCTTCTTATCTCGTACAGGTTACAGAGCATCAAAACTTTAGCAGCATTTTCCGAGAATTCGGAAACTGTCATCGAAAATGGCGTAACGCGCTCGCTAAAACTTCTATTATCTCTTATCGGCGCTTCATCGTATGACACATCACTGTACAATATTAACAGCCTTGCAGTTACCACACATTTTCTTGAAGTTTGAAGAGCTTTCCATGCAAGTACCTTTCACCGCGCAAAACTTGTAACAAGAAATATGATCTACTGTCAAGGTAATCGACGTATTAACGTACGTGCCCAAAGTACTCTAGCCGAAATACTTAATTACCATGGCAATAAAGAAAACAGCAAACTTGAGTGACTTTTAATTTATTCCGGTAAGTTCGATATATGGATACTGGCACCTTGTGTGGGTCATCAAACAGGCGCAATGATGAATGTTTCATTGTAACCGCACAGCTCCATGGATTTTATCGGTTTTTCACGAGAGCGTATTAAAACTGCTAGTGCCGATGCTAGTGTCGCTGCTGCTGCTTCTGCTGAATATCGAAAGCGAAGAACCGTATTTACATTTTTGACATCTCAACGTGGAGAATCACGAATTTCATATCTTTGTTATTAAAGTATGCAAGGCCTGTCATTCAAAGAATCACGGCGGAGGAAAATAAGATACTTCAGCAGGTTAAACTTGGTTAATTCGTGTATTCCGATCGATTTGTATCTACGATCATTCAAGATTTTTTCTTGGTTTATGAGTCGAAAAACATTTATTTCTTATCTGTATTGATAGTGACGTTGAACAAAGAATTTCCACAATACAAAAAATGACATTGAACGTTTATTGATGTAGCATCGGATAGAGAACATCAAGTTCCATTACCGTTCCGACACTCTAATATCCTACATTAAAGACTCCGACAAAAACATCGACCTCGTATCCAAACTTGAAAAATGATCTTCGCATGTTGGTAAAATAAAATTTATCGACATATTTACGTGGCAATGAGTAATTGCTAAGCTAATAATTTATCGGCCTCGATTGATCACCTGAAAAACTTAGCAAATCCTTAATGCAATTTTACTTTATTTTGGTAAAACGGAAAAGCAAAAACAACAACAACGTCGAAAGTGTACAGCAGCATACGAATTTCGCCAAGTACTCGTCAATTAACAAGCTCCCTTGTTTTGAGTTTTCTACAGCTTGAACAATTAGCACGAAAGACTTTGATTTGTGGCTAAACGAGAAAGACCTAAGGCAGTTGAAGCAAATTGGATCCGATTCAGTGTATAAATTTATCGAAGTCAATCGCGCGCTTAAAAGAAAATTCTCACCCAGTTAATGCAAGGGTTAACGAGCCGCTTGAAAAACGTGTATTATTCAACGTAGACTCGAAGCTGCCTTGGAGACAAAAGAAGGAAGAAGGAAAAAGAGAGAGTGAACGATCGCGCTTTTGTCTTAAATACGCCGTTTGTTTTGGTTTTTGCTTCGTTAGACGCTCCACTGGAGCTTCATGGTAATTGGCCGGAGTACTTAGGAGCTTTTTACTGCTCGCTGATTTAAACCGGCTATTTGTTTTGGTCAGAGACAGCATGTTTTTCTTCTTTCCTCTTTTTCTTTTGAGCGGATTAATCTCTCACTATATATTTCAAATGTACTATTTGGTAATTCGGTAAACGAAGCTATTCTGATTTATTTCTCGTTTAAATATATAGATATTCTTTAAAAATTCGCGACATAGTTATATTATTATGGTCGTTTGGAATTTATCTCGTCAAGTTATATTTCTGCAATGCGCATGGTAAATCGTATGAAACGATATTCAAAACTCTTTCAGCCTCGGAACAGTGATACAGAAAAATTAATTGGTCGGAAAATTGTGGTCGTAATATCATTTAATAGAACTTGTGCGCATGTAACATAGTAAATGGATATAAACTTTTTTCCAGTCGGATTCAATTGGCCTCGGCTAATTTTCCAACTTTTCAATTTCTCGCAGGGCAAAATAAAATTGGAAAATTCGCAAGTGAAAATTTGCCTTGATTTACGAGCCACACGCTTATACGTGAGCTGTATGATTGATGGATTTTCAAATATTGAACTTTTCGTTTCGAGACTCAAAATTTCACTACCTCTTTCTGTCTTTCTGTCTGTCTCTCTCTCTCTCTCTCTCTCTCTCTCTTTCTCTTGCGCAGCATCCGTTAGAGAGTTTAATATTTCCGTGCTGCGCTTGTATTCAAAGTATAAATTCTAGTGTGTTTCAACAAAACTAAATTTTTTTAACGTCAAACCATAACTGTTCTGAATTAATTGCTAAACTGGATTACAATCTTTTACCTAACAATATAGATCGTTAAAATACGCGATATTCCTACATCTCTTCTGATGGAAAACGATACTAAAGAATGTTATTTGAGAATTAATCATACTTTAAAATTATATTTAGTGTGTATTAATGATATACGAGTTAACTAGAATTGGCGTATCATCCATTGCGAAAAGATCTTCGAGAGAAAAGAAAAAGAGAGAGGTTGCGCATGGAGCATTTGCCGATAGCGTTTTCAAGCGCAGTTATCTCTCGCCGTAGCCCGCAACGTGGTATTATCTCAATTCACTCGCTCAAGGCGAATTAATGTAAAATAGAAATTCTTTCCTCAAGGTCGTGTGCTAGCTGTTCTCCTAGTAAAATCGAAAACGAGTATTACGAAGAGTTTAACGTATTAATCTGATATCTCGATCTGTGTTCTCTTGTTTCTTTCCTGCTAAATTCTAACCATCGAAGAAAATTAGATGTACGAATTAGAGGACAAATGAGTTCAATCTAACGATTAATTAGAGCCATTAATTTACCAAATTGATTGTTTAACGGGAATAAAGTGTCTATAAAGTAGTTTATAAAAGCATGCTGTTTAAACAAAATACCGTTAATTTACAACGTATCCAAAGACATGAACAACAAGCAAAAAAAGTGACACACATTTCTGAACAAGTATCGAATTGCTTCCATGAATCATCTCGAAGAAGTACGAAGGAAACATTAGATTCAATAGAGACGATTAAACGGATCGATAAAAGCCGCTTGCCGCATCTCGGTATATATAATCTGCGCGGTCAGATAAGAAATTAGTGTTCGCGCTAGCGTGAAGCCCTCGCCCTATCGTAGCCGTCGTCGTCGTTGAAGCTATAACGCTACGGGAGGATTTTCAAGTTTCCGCATCCGCTTTCTCAACAGCTGAGCTCGTTCGTAGCAGCTTTTCTTTTTTACGTTGCTTCCTCCACCTTTCCTTTCTTCGAAGCTAAGCTCGCGCGATGTTATTTACTGTGCTGAGGATATTTACTTCTTTTTTTTATCGCGATGGCTCTTCTCTCCAACGTAAACGCTATGATTTGCTTGCGTTGTTTATAAAAAATATTGACATGTTTTGATTTTGTTTCCATTACCATACGCATACTTTGCCAAAAGACATTAATTCTTTCGATATCAAGATTTCATTTTTGTTTAATTTTATCTTTAATATCACCATGACGTTAGTAATAGCGCATCCTTTGGTACGTGTTGACTTTTCGTTCAACATTTTTCCACGGATGTGAAATTTTATTCGTGAGAAATTAGCTTGCTTATCCGTTGTAAGAGTAATCGCGTCACATACATTAAAACGAAAAAAAAAATACAACAAAAAGAAGTAAAATGGGCAGTTATAACAAGAGATTAGAGAGAAGACATAGATGTAGAGCGACGTGGGGAAATAGAAAAAGTGAATGCGAAGAAGCCGAGACCACAGACAGAGATCCTGAGGCTTTTTTCTTGCGACGTGAGCGCGCTTCAACCAACTCCATGGAACAGCAGCAGTAGCCGAGAAAAGGATTACCTTTTCTTGTCGTGGCACCGCACGTGAGTTGGGATTCGCGCGCTCTCTCTCTCTCTCTCTCTCTCTCTCTCTTCCTCCCTCTTTTTCTTTCTCCATTATTTGAAGACGCATTCTTTTCTGTTTTTTTCCTCTTGCACTTTTATGTATCTATTTGCTTGTTGCCATTGGCTTACTCCATGCTTTCTTCGAACTCTTAGGTATGAGCTTTTTTCTTTTTCGCACGGATGTTCAGCACGACATATCACGTTGCAAGTCAATGTTTATTTACAAAGGAACATACTGATAGTAAATGCGATTGTAATTCAAAGTCTTTTCCAATTTAAAGAAAAAGGCATTAGGAATGTCTTCGACATGATTTCGATTACACTGATTCACTTTAGGCCGGCTTATCCGATCCACCTTTGTCAATCTTGATTTTTTCGATAATCGAATTCTTCCGGATCAGTTATATCCTCCTCCTTTTATATTTCACGTAATGCCAAGGTAAAGTACGATTTTTTCTATTTATACCTATGTATACTTATCCGCGTATATTCTAACAATAAACTTAAAAATACACAACTACCAGTTGATAGAACCTATTGGAACATATATCGCAAAATCACACGAACGGTAGCTGAGAATCAGAATTCCGCAAACGATGTGCTTTTATTTTTTCATCGTTTTTCTCGATTCGAATTCTCATACGAATAACTCGATACTCGTTCTCTGCTATCCCTCCTCGAATAAGCAAAAAAAAATGAAGAAGAAAAGTGCACCGCTTCTTCGAGTACGGATATACGGTACGTGTAGCTCTTAGAGCTTGCTCTCGAGAGGTACACTCGAGTAGAACGACTTCCTCGAAAGGCTGCCGTTTTATCCCTGTAAATCCTTCCAACAAAATCCCAAACTCGGACACTAATTTAACGACTTCTATTTCAAAGAGAGAAAATAAAAATTCGTGCCATGTATGCTAAGCAGACTCGTTTAACTTTCGCTGTTGAATCGGTGCTTTGAATATTTTTACCGATCCTCTGGTGCGTAAAGCTGAGAGATGATAGAGTTGAGAGTGTGTCGCGAGAAAAAAAATATTCAGGTTGTCAAAGATGACGTCGCGTTTACATTCGAAATAAACTTTCATTTCAGTATCTTAAATATGCAAGCGCATCTTTTTCGTAATTATCAGATTATTAATTCATGACTAAGTCAGTTTCACGTGCATCATTTCGATACGAATGACTCTCAATAACGTTCAGTATCATGAATAAGATAATACATTTTATATCGTAACGCTCCCTATAATTAAATTACAAATCTTTCATCGTCGACAACATAATAGTAATATAAAAGTTACGAGATAGCCTGTAATCATTGGTCTCGCAATAAAATCGTCTTTTGATTGTTCCTTGCTCTGTCTTTTTTTCCTCTTCACGTCGAACTGTCGAATGATAATAATAATAATAATAGTAACGAATGACTATATATCGATAATATTTAATTATTTATCATTGGACAATGTAATATATATTCTCGGCAATAAATTCAAACCACGCACTTAACGTCAATTTGATATGCGCGCACGAGGCTAAAATATACTCAGTGTAGCCTCGTAAGTAAATTTTAATTAACCATCAACGAGCGTTATTAAACAAAAGCCTCGTAAAAGCATTGGCGCTTGCTCTGCTGTTGCTGAGCTGCTGGGCTCGTCTTTAAGTGCGAGTCCCTCGGCGATAAAAAGCGATAAAGCCGGCTAAATTAATTTTTAACCGTGTAGCTCGCTATAGTCATGCTCGGTGATTTCGCGGCGTTGCCTCGATAATATATATCCCTCTCTTGTAAGCACTACATCGATATAATAAAGTTGTATTAACCATTTACGTTGACTTCTTTCCATATTTTCTTTTTTAGGCGATTTAACGGTGATGACGATAAACTTGTGATGCTGTTAATGGCAAGTTTTGAGTTTATAATTCCAATTCCGATCGTTTACGTCTGTCGTCTAAACTGGCGCGTAATATTTTAATGCGTCGAGCGTACGCGAACGTATCTACTATCAAAGGTAATATTCTCTTAGAATGATGAACCGTTATTTTCGAAACGCTACGAATATATATGTATGGTAACACACAGGGGCAAACGAGAATCAGGATAAACACACGCGATTGACCATGAACATGCGCTGCTTTTGAGGAAAAGCAGAGTCGCATCAGCTGAAATCAATCGGACCAAAGCTCTCCAGAGTTGACCACAGTGAGAACCAATGAATAATTGATCAAAACTAACTTGTAACGTTCTCTCTCTCACTCACTCGTCTGTATACTACTCTTCAAGTGCGTTTGCTCAAACGCATTCGCACGTGCTCAAAGCTAATGCAGCGGCACAGTTTGATTATATATGTACACATATACCCAACTCCATCGAATATCCGTTCGACGTATATTTGTCAGATGTTAAATGAGAATATCTATACTTGACCATAGCTCGATTGATTTTCAAAAGTCCGATCGACGCATAGCAAACAATTGTTTCAGAATAAACCTACCCTATTATAACAAATGATATAAGTATAATAAAAAAAACATTGGTTGATTCGTACTTTCCACCGTATGCGTGTTTGTAATAGTCATTCGCGTAGCAGCTTTACCGTGATATTTTTCATTTAAAACTTGAAGCGCCCGTAAACGAGAGAAAGAAAGAGCACGCATAAAAGTCGTGTATAAACGAATACGTATGTGGAGAGGTAAGCTTGCACAGAGGTATAGTTATGCAGCGTTCTCATACGTACGTATGTATATCTATATCTCCTAATTTCCCGTTCAGCCTTTTGAATTACCATTCGCGCTTAAAGGACCATACAAGTTTCTTTATGTACGTACTGCAAAGTGTTCAACGATACACACTAACGCACAACGTTATCTCGCGTTTATGCGCTGTATATGCATGTGCGTTAATCGACTTTAATTGCTTTTGTGTATTCATGTGTATAAGATTGATATTGTTTCTTCTTCTCGATTGCGCTCTTTCACTTGTACTTTATAAGTCAAGTGGACATTTCGGTGCTTATTGAGATGTGTTTTTCTTTTCAGATTAATTATAAACGTTACATAGTAATACGGACGTTTTATCGCTTTAAAGCTAATATTCCTTTCAACTTATGCAACGTCAACTAAAGTATTCGATTTATATTTGAATACCTCACATGCCTGAATAATAAAAATTGAAGTAACAAATATACGATTGGGAGAGCACTATGAGATACCATATGCGTGTACTATTTTTCTTTAATTTCACCATAGTCTGCAGCCCGCACAACTAACTCACGCTCACGACGCATACGTCATATTGATCCATTAACGATATTTCCCCGAATTCCCAGGTAGTTGGTAACAGTTGAACAATTGATCAAATAGTGGACGAGCGAGAAAGAGAGAGAGAGTGATATGTATATAAACGCATTAACCGGTGATAGATACGTGCCTACGGATTTTTCATCGTTTAAATACCTTGAACGACGCTGTAATACGTACAATTCTACTCTCTAATGTAACACCCAACTCTAGTTATAATTCACAAAGAACCTGTGCTTGTGCGTATGTAGCATTATTTACCGAAACGAAATTTCGCAGGAGAGTGCTACGAAGGGGCGAAGGGGCGAAGGGGCGAAGGAAACCAGTGGTAGTCGTTCTGCTGACCTAGTCAAATATTTGCCCTCGGCAAGGGAATGGTTAATTAAACTCGGCCTGGCAAATACAGAACCAAGTGCACGATTTGGCCCAATTTAATTTAAAGCCACACCCGTGAGATGCCGCTCACCCTTTACTCATCCTTTCTCCAACAGTCTACCTTAATTGTGTACACAAAGTCCGTACGGTTTACACGAATACCTTTTTCTTTTAGCTTGGCTTTATCCTCTTTCTATCTCCGTCTTTCGTGTAGACGGCATTACATCGATATCGTCGTCATCGCTCTTTTATAGTTCGCTTAATTGATGATTGAATTTTATTTATTTTGTTAAATCTATAGACCTTTTCCACAATCTCACAAACAAAAGCTCGACCGCTTTAGTAGTAGCATCAAACACTTTACCACTTCTGCGACGCCGTCTGCCAACGCGACAAAAAAAGAAGCATTGTACGCTCTCGATCAAAATGAGCGTTGAGATCGAACTGTCGAGAATATATAGAAAGAAAAAAAAACAGCATCCCCTCTTCCATTCTCTCTCTCTGTCTCTCTCTCCTACTCTCAGTGCACTCGCTTGCAGTTCCCAATGGATTTATGAATACGCCGAGGGCTCTGCCTCCATAAATCAGTGTAAATATATTGAAAGCGCTCGAGTGCACGAGCTCCCTTGACAAAAGCCAAGCGTTGCTTCCGCAAAAAAATATAGAAGCCTCTGATAAATTCGATGAATTCTCATCGATGCATATTCCGGCCAATCATTTGCAACGCTAATGTTAACGTAAGCGTGTTTTCACGAATATCAAAGGCAGCTTTTTTGTTTTTTGTTTTGGTTGAGCCGTCGATCGATTTTTTTGTGGAATACTTGGTTTCGCGAGAAAAATTTATTCAATGTATTATGATTTTTTTGTCTCCATATAACAATATTACGAGTGCGCAGAGATATCGCGCATAATGCAAGCGAGATTCTCAAATTAATTAGCAATCAATTTAGCGCGTGCGATTAAATTTTAATTAATTGACTCAACAGCTGCACATTGAATAATTACCGGAATTACGCGCGCTCAACAAATTATCATGGTGCCAATCAAACCGTGAAATGGTCGTCCCGTTGTTTCCTGCAAAAATGTCATGATCAATATAACCAGCTGTTTTAGCATGACAATAATTCACGCGTAAACACGTTTCGTCAACTTGGATGAAATATGTACGATAAAATGATGCTTCTTATTATTGTTTATACAAACAATCTTGTGAAAATCCGTTGATAAATTTTTCTCCCTTTCAGTTTGCCAATATTACCGAGACTTTGAGCCCGAGCAAACTAACCACAGAGAACATAAACTTGATATTTGTGAAACGTCTTCGACATCACTTGAAAAACTTTGCGATCGCAAACTCACCTGAGAATATTTTGCATAAGTTTTTCATCCAGTGTGGGCTTAAAGATAGAAGGAAAACAAGGAAAAATAGAGAGGTGCGCACGCTTACACGTTCATTCAAGTGGCCAACCAATGGATTACAAGAGTTTGCTACAGCAACTCTCCGTTCGATCGGCTTCTACACTAGTCTTAGTCTGCAGCCATGCCTTTGCCGTGACTTTCCGTGCGCGCGCACGGATACTTAAATACTTTGCCACGCAAAACTTTTCCACAGCGGACGTGACGTTCAATGAAATCAAGTCGTGCAGCAAAATTTATAGCTTGGAATTTTTTTTTGTCTCAGTTAACACGTACTTTCTACTTTTTATGTGAAATTATGTGGATCTGGAATCGTCGTATTTTGCGATTCACCAAGTTTTGTACAGTTTTTTTAAGTACTTCCAAGAAAACGATTGTCGAGAAAAAAATTATTCAACGAAATTTACATCGCATGATGAATACAAAGAAGTTAGTAATTTTATTCTGAAACGATTAAATGACTAAATTTTACAAAATGATTGGCTGCGTAGCTCGGCTGTTGGATTTTTGTTTTAGTAATATTCGATCAAACTCCAGTCACGTTCGAGAACAAAATTAAAAAAAACTTTAAACAAGCCTACGCAAACAAGGGGGTTTATTTTCGTAGTCGTTGCAACAGCCATCAAATAATAAAGTTGGCAAAACAAAATTCGTTGATCAATATAGGCTATTTAATCGATTTATCTCATTTAAACTGCGAGCGTCTACAGCAAATAGTGCATGTTCGGAGGAGCCAAATAATTCACTTCGATTGCCGGCAGTACACTTACAAATACAAAAGTAAACTAACTTTTAACTCGGTGGGTGGGTCGTTACCGTTTGCGACTTGCAACTTTCGAAAGCTTCATTGGAAATCCCAGAGATTTACTGGAGAAAGCCAGAGGCTTGAGAGTGTAACATACTTGGATATTTTTCGCAAATTGTCTCTCGGGAGTTTCGACTACGAGTGACCAAAATAATAAAAAAAAATAATGAAAGACGGACAAGAACTTTTCCTCTCGAAATGCTTAAAATATCTCGCATATCCTCAATGGAATTTCACGAGTTTGAAAGAGAAAAACATAAAGCTTGGCTGATTTTAAGTCGAGAAATTCCATTATTTTATCTCACTATTCCGACTTTTATATGATATTTTAATAAAGATGCTAAAATTTCTCTTACACGGGTGAATATTAGTAATTTTTTTCCCTTCAGATACTTAATCAAGTTCTTTTTTTAGAACGACGAGAAATCTGTCGATGCAAAAGCATAAATTTATTAAAAATTAAAAGTCTGCAATTGTTTACAAAACAAAAAAAAGGAAGTAGATGACAAGGAAAGAAAGCGTCAACCCAAGAATCACGACCACCCAGCGCTACAGTGAATTGCTATTACACACCGTCCATGTTACTGTAGTGGTAGTAGTGATTTTCCGATCGACGAAAGAGAGAGGGAGAGAGAAAGAGAGAGAGAGAGAGAGAGTGAGAGAAAACGACTAGATCTCCTCCCACGACGACAACGATGGTCCATTCTGGAAAAGCACCCTAGGCGATAAGATTTCCAACGAGAGGCAAAAGTAGGCCTGGAATGAGTTGGGGAGCTGAATATCGAGGCCACTGTATAGTCCATCGATCGATTTGGCTAATGCGCACCCATTCGACAAAGATAATTTTTCATGAATATGGATCCACATGATTGCCTCCGACCGCTCATGTATCAAACTGCGAAATCAGTTTTATGTCCTGTGAACTATTCGAAACTTTTTTTTGTCTGGCTTACAGCTTGACATTTATTTCGATTGCATCCTAGATTTGTAGTTTTAAAGGGTCAATAAATAACAAAACTAGATACTACGTTACTCTAAGTATTTTACTTGATAACGAAGATTTCATTGAAATTCTAGCGATATAATCGATTGGATTTATATTTTTAATTTTTCGAATGCTTGATTTAAATAGCACTTGTAATAATTCCGCCTACGCTGAAAAGCATGATAATTAATGTTATTTGAAATCCGATGTTCGAATAAATGAGATGTATTACATTGTTAAGTACACATTCTCACAATAAACAAAGCAATTTCATTGTAAAATGAAAATGATTCATAAATGTACGATCAATAAAACAATACGTTCTAGTCGACGTTTCGCAAAAAAAGCTCGCTCTACAAAACTATATTGTTTGAATTTTCTTATAAAAAAATACGTCATTCAACAGATTTGTTTGGTAACAATCGCGTAGGTATGCTCGCATAAAGATTTCCCATTGAAGGGAAGTGATCGTTGCATCGACATCAATAAAAGTACAAAACACGCGTTTACGCAGGCCAAAAAAAAAGATAGCGTAGTACATTTACGTCAAAAACAAGCGTTTTTTTCGTGCTGCGAAAAATTGGATTCGTTTCGGAGCGTTTCGATGCAAATCAGATAACGTCAGTGAAGCCGTCAATCGTGCTATCGACATCGCGCCAAATTCGCACATACCCTGTCAAAACTCAATCTGCCTCTTCCCTCCCCCCCTCCCTCTCTATATATATCTTTCAGCAGTATTTTAAAAAAATAAAAAATTATACAATCTAATATTCTCTCTAATATATAATACACTATCAGCATCAATAGCAGCAGCAGTCGAAAATTTCGATGGGGTTGAATTCCAGCGAAAATGAAATTGTGCTTATGAGTTGTACAAAGGCGTTGTCGTAAAGTTTTAACTGCGGATTTACGATGTCCACTTTAATCAGTGAGAGACAGAGAAAGAGGGAGATGGAGAGAGAGATATAACACGTTCACGCGTTAACTCAACTAATTGCTTTGGAGTATTTTTTCTTGCAGTCGCCGTCATTCGTTCTTCTTCCCCTGCCTACCGTGGACCAAACTGATAAATATGGATGTACAATAAATCTCATTTAAAATTTGCGAACGCTGATGAGATTTTACGTTGTGGATGAAATGAAAAGCAAAAAAATGGCTTCGCTTGCGCGCCGTTGAAAATTAAAAGCTAAAGTATTTACGACTGCAGTTATTCGCAATTTCGTTCACGTTCGAGCGTTTAATATTTTACGAGGAAAGTCATACGCGCACGTATCAACGCTCTCAATCGAATATGTAAATACCATTTTCATTTCATATTATTTTACAATTAGGGTAAATAAAATAAAGTACTCATTGATTAAATAAATGATGAGAAAAAATAGAGCAAAACATTGATAAGAATTCATCTAATTAATAACATTGAGTAATTAGTTGTTAAAGGTTTCAAAAACAGCCTCCTTGTGATTAAAACAAATGTAAACAATTTTTTATGGGTCAAATTGGTTTCGATGTGAAAAGCAAGCATCAAAATATGAGCGATAGAGAGCGCATATGCGTGTGAGTTATTTCTCGTGCTATGTAAAAAAAGAAAAACCTACTTGAAAAGAGAACGTAAAAAAGTGAGGCTCGGTTGCAAAGGATTAAAGAAAAGCGTGCGGCCGTATTTGGGCCAGGCCAACGGATTTTCCACTCGATGCAATCCATCAACTTTAAAAATAGCCCACACGTACACGTATATCGAGCCACGTGTTTCATCCTTATTGCGAGATACTGTTGCCGTTTACATTTCAATATACCTACGTGTATACGTAAACACATTTCCCGGAGGCTGTGAAACGCGTTGTATTATATGTAGCTGCGATCGATTTTCATCATTAAATTGTGAAGATCATTTCGAGAATTCCTAAGCTTATACGGCAAAATATTATAGTATCACGCATGAAAACTCAATATGATTCGTAAATTTTACCACAGCTAAAATTCAGAAAATAAATAAAAAATATAAAACATACAACTAGAACGAGGTATTTACAGCGAAGCACGTCCGACCAAACTCGGTACTTACTACTGAAATTTTTCTCTCGCAGGGAGAAATAGTGAATCTCTCTCTCTCTCTTTCTCTCTTTTCCTCTTCTCTCTGTCAACCTCGATCTTAACAAAAATAAAAATCAATAAGCGTACGAGAGTAGCGGAGAGAATCGTCGACGGTGCACGTCAGAAAAGCTTAAATGACGCAATTACCAAGCAATCAAGCTTCAATTGAATTGGCTTGTTGGTTGGCACACCGCATCACGGGAGGATTAAGAAGCTACGCTGCACATGCGCTACACGTGAACAATGCGCTTCTCGGATAAAGTCAATGAAAGAAGAACGAAGTTCTTCAGCCAACTTAAACACTGAAAAGGTGAAAGTGCCAAAGCGAATGAATTTAATTTCACAGAGTGCAAGCTCTCTCTCTCTCTCTCTCTCTCTTTGTTGTGGCCTTTTGGGATTTAGTGAGCTGTGAGCGTGCGTGTGTACTAATTGGTAGACATATATTATACCTCTATGTGTGATAACGCCTAGAGCAACAATAGGGGGATTGAACTCTTGGGAATGGCTAACTTTTACTCGACCCCTCCCCACCTCGCATAATATTCGCCGACCCACTACCTGCATTCTAAATTCCAATATTTTGAAAGGTTTTTGACGATTCACTACGTCAAGACTTTGTTTGGAAAATTATTCATTTTAGTGATTTATTGATGTTTAAATATAAAAAAAAAAGAGTGAAAAATGTCGCGCAGCTTAATGAATTTGTAAGTCACTAAGTCGTGCATACTATAAAATGATGTTCTCTTATACCACGAATATGAGCCCCTTAATTTATGTTATTATAAAGAATGCTTCAATCAGTAGCGGCTCGGCGAGAAACGGTATTTCCATGTATAACCGTTCTATTTTTAAATTTTAGCTTTTTTAAATTAATTAGGGGTACAATATCTATTTGAGAGAGATGGTGAAATCAACGTATTTTTTGTCATAATTATATACGTTAGATTTATACGTCGACAAAGTGAATGGGGATGAAGGAAAAATGAACTGTGCGATAGAAAAGCTCGTTTTAGATGAAACGTAGGTAGTATCAAATAAAAAATTCTTTCAACATTAAATTTCAAGCCTTAATTAAAAAACTTTGCTTTCTGGAACTATATCTCATTGAGTAATGGGTATTTCGCGATAATAAATAATAAAAAATAACGATCATCATGGAAACATTATACTATCAGACTAACTAGCTATTATACAATGACAACGTGGAATGTAAATTCCGTTGTAAACAAAAAATATTAATCATATTTTCTTCTGAGAACCGCGCTAGAAAACTAGTTGTCAAATAATCGAGAGAAAAAGAAGAGAGTGCCATAGTAACGGGTTGGATGTCAAACACACGCACGAGTGGTCAAAAAGCATCGCGCGCATATTGCTACGGTCGTTGTGCGAGTAGTTCTGTAAAAGAAAAATCGTCGCACTAAACTTGATTATAATTCTCGCTGTCTCTCTCTCTCTCTCTCTCTCTTTGGCATGAAAATATCTCGCAGCACTTAATTTTCTCGTCTACGTATTCGCTCAAGCAAGATGAATTAATCAACGAATGTATGTTTTTTTTTCCACTGAGCAAATGTAATCACGTGATTCCGTGGAAAATTGAATTTCTTTTTTCTTCGGTGTTGATCGCTAATGAAAGAGTTTTTATGAATGTAATTATTTGTTATAAATGTTTTATGTGATGGAGATGTTACCTTGTCATATTAATAATTGAATTATAACAAATATACTTGATTGTGCACAATAAGAATAATATTCTTGAATATATATTTTCAAATCATTTTAGTAAGATGAAGATAAAATATCCAATACCTCGTGTCAAATATTCAGTTTAACCAATACCACTCAAGACAACTACGAACGCATTTTTAAAACTCGCGTTCCTAAAAGATTAACGTACGCGGGATGATTATTATCCTCATACGACACACGTTGATAAAAGCACATCGAATTCGCAGTTACAGCTTCAACGTGGTAAAACTATATACTCTACGTAGCAGTTAGACAAAAAGAAGACAAAAACTGAAAAGATTCGGTATTTTTAACTTTTTATACGCTCGGAGAATGTGCGCTGAATTGTGTACTATTTTAATTAATCCTGGATTATTCCATCAGTACGTTATCCACCAAATGTTTTTTTTCACCCTACTTTTCGATATTATTCATCGTTCATTCCAGTTTTATAGAAGAAAAAAACGCTTTCACTCGTGTCGTACAGGTAAAGATTTTTTTATTTTGACAGGTGGATTACTTATTATGGATCGATATGGATGGATTTAGGTCGTGCATATGAATGGAATAGCGAGGTTATTTTTTGTCTTTTGATTTAGAGATACACTTTTCTGTTTATTGTACTTGTGCTTT